>JANAVB010021797.1:13581693-13670808 GCA_029216955.1 Iris pallida
TATAATAATATATATATAGAATATATAGATATATAGATATATATATAAATATTATCTATAGATAGAATAATATATATATATATATATATATATATATATATATATATATTATCTATATATATATATATAAGATATATATTATATATATATATAATAATATATAATAATATAATATATAATAATATATATATATTTATATATCTATATATATATATATAGGCTATATATATATATATTATATATATATATATATCTAATCTATATATATAATATATATATATATATATATATATATGATATATATATATAATATGCATATAGGCTATAGTAACCTATACATAGTAATCACACTATATGTACATATAGGCTACTCACATTATATATTAACTATATACATACATTACATATATGCATAGAGAGAGGGAAGGCAATGTGTGTGTGTTACTTTGAGTGTACATGAATGAGTGTGTGAGGAAGTGATAGGAAAACAGTGAGTAACTGGAAAAAAAAAAAAGTTAACATGGTAGTGCAAAACCTGTGTGTGTGCAAATAGAATTCAGGAATGTGTGTATAAATGAACCTAGAAATCAGCAAGTGTGTGTGAGAGCAAAAACCTGGAAATAGGAACAGTGAAGGAAGGAAACCAAATCATTTTTAACAGTTTTCAGTTCAAAACTTCCCTCCCCATTTTGAAACCAATACTCAACCAAAATCATCCAAATTTCACACACATGTAGATTCATCATAGGAGAACAACATTAGGGACTTAAACCAATGTTTAACAGCCTTTAAATAGGTAAAATAGACTGCCAAAGTTCAAATATTAAACTGGAAAATTACAGAAAATAACAAGTATCAGGATTTTAGGGGAAATTGAAAATACAAATCAAAAACAAACTAAAATTCAAATTTAAAGGTCGATAATTCTAATATAGGGTGTGCACGTGTCCCATGAGTCAGTCGTGTCCAAGCAAACAGGACACAGCCGTGTCCACATCAATTAAACCCAAATCGGGCACAACAGGCACTGCACAGTGCACTGCTTCGTGCACAAGTGCACGCGTGTCGTGCACCCGACACAGGCCAAACCAGGCCTCGTGCTTACCAACCTAGGTTCGCCTAGGATAGGTCTTTGTGTCCATCACCCTGATTTCCCGTGTCGAGTCGTACAGACGTGTCCAAGACAACGTATCAGAACCCGATTTCCTGTGCACACTGCACAGTGAAAAATCAGTGCGACGCTGATTCCTCCCTCGACACGCCACGTGGTCATCGAAATTTGACATGTGGCGTGTCAGACACTGCCCCAAGATGTGTGTCGAGTTTCACGTGTCCTCGTGTCCTACCCAGTGAGAAATTTGCCCCGAGTAGCAGGACACGCAAACCCCCTCGTGTGCGGCCGTGTCCAGTGAGCAAGACACGACACAAAATGACCTGAAAATAACTCAGTCAAGTGGAAACCTATAAACAAGACCTAGATCTAATTCTCCATTCAAAAACAATTTGAAAATCAATTCGAAATGCCCTTTGGGGCATTTCATCAAACACCTAAACTCATGGGCTGATACGTGTCCATTTAGGACACGAAAAGGACACAAAATCCTACAGAAATCTAGGGTTAGCTAGGGAACACTTAGATCTAGGTCATTATGCAATAAAATCAGTATCTAACAAAGAGTTTTAGTGATTTACCTAATGGTGTCCAAATGCAAGAAAGCTTCCAATAGGGGGTTTCCTTCTTGCTAGCAAACTTCTTCAAATTGCTCACAAACTGAGAAAAACCTCCACAAACAGCAAGAATACACTAATTAGAACCTATTGCAACTTGTTTGGGTGGAAAAGGAATTGAAATAGATTTTCTAGGAATTAATGAAGATGGAGACTTACCTCTTTCTAAAACTTGAGAAATTCTAAGGAGGCTAGCCCTAATTTCTAGGAGGGATTAAATAGGTGGGGGAATCCCTATGCTAGGTGTGGCCGGCCAAGTGGATTAGGGTTAGGTTAGGTTCATATGGTATTGGGCTTTGGGCCTCTATGTGCTTAAATCACTAATCATGACTTGTGAAGTCACAAGTCATTAATCAATTCTATATTCTAATTCCTATTCCAAATTGATTCTAAAAACTAGAATATGGTTAACTTAAATTAACCTAGGGTTTAATAATCTAACCAAGTCACTAAAACTAGGTTTAGGTTCTAGGCTAGTCTACAAGGTCCAAACTAGTCTCAAATCAACATACCACTTATCAGTTTAATTAATCAATATTAAAATCACATAAATTCCAATAAATCTAAATAATTCACAATAAATCCAAATAAATCCTAAAAATTCAAAAATGACCAAAATACCATCAAGCTAGAAATATGGTAGTGACAGTCACAAGTCATGAAGTCCTTAATCATAAGTCCTTTCATTAAAACCACAAACCATGAAATAATTTCACTTAAACTAATCCTCCTAATCCAAAATTAGTTTCTAAGTGACTAAGGTAGGTTAACCTAGGTTAGACTAAGGTCACCATGGCTAGGGTTAGCTTCTAGACTAGTCTACAAGTCTCTATAAGTCAAAGCCCAAACTGGGAATCACCAATTCAATAAATTATCAAATAATTCAAATAAGTCAAAATGACCAAATTATGCTAAAAATGATAATTAAATCATCCTAATGACATGGTTAGGCTCTAGGTCATGCAGTCTCTAGGGTTTCACTGGCAGCACATCAAAATCATAAGTCATGACTTAAAGCAGTTTTTAAATAGTTTAAAAATTATTAAAAATCACCAAAAATCATAATGTAATTTAAATACAAATAAATAATAATTATAAATACAAAATTTCATAATTACCCTCATTCCAGAAACTGGGTGTTACAATCCTACCCCCCTTAGAAAAATTTCGTCCTCAAAATTAAAATGATTGCCCCCTTTCTAGGTCAAACCCAAACAATCATGGTCAAGAGATAATCATGCAAACATAATCTTACTGGTCGTGATTCCACAGTCACGAACAGGGTAGCTACGCTATCTATCAATCACAAGCAATATTCTGACAGGTACTAATGGAATCACACAACAAGATGGAAAGAAGAACATGAAGGACAGACCTGATAACCCGTCACCCGTAGCGTCGGTCTACTCGACTGTCAGCGCAAAAGCCCTACCCCCTCTGGGATGTATCCTTCTGATGGTGCGGGGCATGGTGCTGCTCTACAGGTGGCCTAGCTCCCTCTATCTAATCTATGACACTCAAGTAATATCCACCCTGATATTCCACTCAATTATACTAGGGCACCATCTATATGGTATCTATTCTGCAATCTGATAATCATACCCGTCTATCCAGAACCATGTTACCAGAATCCTCGTCACACCAGTAAGTTTGGCTCCAATAATCCATAGAGTCCACAACTAATATACATACCTCTAGAATCATGGTATTTAAAATTTTTGTATTGCCGCTAGCTTGGCTACAAAAACTTTAAATTCTCACACCCGAGAAATACATCCAAAATCAGACTCTATCTCATCGCCCAACCAGCTGATATGGCTGTAGAAGACTCTAGATTCCATGACTGAGACAACCTAGTCCATAATGTTATCTTGGTAGAAAATCAAGTCAATAAGGAATACCAAGAATCAAATTCAACGATGAATCAAGGATGATAGACAGATACTGTCAGAATCGAATTTCGAGATAGTTTAAGTGAGATTCTCAAGGGTCATCCAGGAATCTTCTCAAGTAGTCCTAACTATGATTGAGTACCTCTCCGTTTAAGCCTATCTCTCAATCCTATCGCAGGCTCGCAGCAGTACAACTAAATCGCCGTACTGCCACGATATCGTACTAATGCGACTCTCGACCTGCATGGGCCACAACTAAAAACGTGTCACGACCCGCACCCTAGAGTAAGGGCACGAAAAGTGGGTACGTCCAGCCTATACCGCAGTGTCAGCGATAGAACGCTGTCCTAGGTTACTATCTAATCAACAACTCACGCAATTATATAATATACTTGTCAAATCTCAACTCCGAACGGAGGACAAGCATAGATATAATGAAATCTCAATCACAGTCTAAGAACGATAAGATATCACAGAAGTTTATAACTAAAGACTAAACAACAACAATTATAACTACTAAATAACAATATCTCAAACAAACTCAAATACAAACTCATATCTCAAGTTATTACACTTCAAGTTCTAAAACATAAAAACTAAACCAAGTCTACTAGCTAGTCTCCCGATCACTCCTGAGTGTCGGGGCCAAAGGTAGCTAAGCCATCTCCTGCTCCAAGGCAAGTAAGGCAAATGTCCTCAGGGCAATCATCTGTAATATTTTCAACATGTCCAGTCAGGACAGGAATGAGTACAATTCATCAAGAAATCCCAAGTAATTGACAGAGAACTATAAAGCAGTTATAGACAGTTATATTGATGAATCATGGCAGTTTTATACAGGTAGTGATATAGAGAACAGTTAAGGTACAAGGAAAGGAAAGTAACTAAACAAGAAGAGAAACATGGCAATGAAGACTGTAAATATAATCTAGCTGAACTAGAGTAGCATGATATAAGTCCAGACAGTATAATAAGAGTCATATGTGAGTCCAGAAAATGTAATCTAATACCAGGTGATTCTAGTACAAGACGAGTCCGGTATAAGGTGAGTCCAGTCAGTGATCAAAGGTTCCAGGGCGAGTCCAGCCTATACTCTAACAGTGTGTTTTAAAATATCGGGATCGACATGTGAACGGCTGTAGGTAATACGGCACACCGCACACTCGGCCAAGTGTGGGATGGCTATCGTTCTAGTATAATTCCAAGGGAGTGGTTCCAGTATTTAGGTATATTCACATGCCTATTCCAATACTTCCCCGCCCAGCAAGTACAAGTGAATCCATAACCCAACACGAAAATATGTATAAGTCCAGCCAGTACACGAATGGTTCCAGTAAATAATTCCAGGGTGGTTCCAGTAGGTGGCTCCAGAAATAGAGGCCAGACACGAATAAGTGAGTGTCGCATGAAATAGATCTAGTAATATTAAATCGTGTTTGTAATATAGAATCAAATAGAACTAGCTACAACTGAAGTACAGAAAACGATAAGTAAATGGAAGAACTATCAGAGAATGTACTCGCCTGCTACTCTAGAAAGAGTAGTGTAATATCAGATGTCTGCACCCGAGTCACAGTGTCCTAAACGGAGTAATATAGGTTATGACATGTTCAATACAAGGAAAATAAAAGCTACTATGCAAACTACATGATTTCTAGGTCAAACTAGGTCAAGGTCAACTCTTGGTCAACTCTGGGTCAAACCAAGTCAATATCTAGCTAAATTGTCAAAACTTGGTCAACTAGTCAACCTAACAGTCAAACTAGGTCAATCCTAGTCCAGTCAAGTCTCACTAAGCCCAACCGAGCCTAGGCTAGCACACAAGCACACTCACAAGCAACCATAAGGCAACACAAGCATACATATTACATATTGGCATTAGGCAAACATAACATGCATGTATTCATTCATTGCAAGATTCTATATGTATAGACATAGGTATTCTCCATAGTATGCTTGTGTTCATATGTTTCATTAAGTAAGGTATCATAGCACATATACATTAATTATATATGGTAAGCTATAAGTAGTGTTCATGCTTGCATACATATATACATTCCTACAATATCATATTCTTACATTCATTTGTATATATTCACCATATACATACATGCATATTTACATACTTTCATACATAGATATATATATATATTGAGATAGAGAGGGCTAAGGTTGTGTGTGTGTCAAATAGTGTAATAGGAAAACAATTTACTATATAGGGTGTGTGTGTAGCAAATATATGTGTCCAGGAATGGAGAAATCAGTGATGTGTCAAATGTGTGAGTGAAGTCTGAAATCAATGATGCAAATGTGTCAATATCAATGTGTGTTCAGGATTTAGTGTGTGTGAAATCTGAAAACAGGAACAGTGATGTAGTTAATGGAAAACAGGGAATGGTACTCAAGAATTTGGCCTCAGGTTAATGACAGTTTACATACTAAACTAACAGTGTACTAACATGTGGGTGGGTGTGGGTGAATGGAACATTGAGTGTATGAAACAATATGTTCATGTGGATGAGTGTCAAGTTGGTTCTCAGCCTTGTGATATATTTCAGGAATATGACTGTGCAAAACAGTGGAAAGCATGGTGTCAAATGTGTACAACCTCAGGATTTGCAATATGTGTTATGTGATTGAAACATTGAGGACTGAATAATATACATGATCATTCATCCATTCTCAGAAAATTGAGATTAAGTCTCAGGGATAGTGTTGTATAGCAATGACAGTTGTGTATGTGTGTCTGTGACAGTTAGGAGTGTCGAGTGTGTTTTGTATTACAATTATGTCAACTCAAAACAGTGAGGGGGAGTATCATGATAGTTCAAACAATAGGTTTTTCAGGATATGAAACCAAGTGACAGTTTCATAACCCAAACCAACCAAAAACCTATTTCGAAAACCATTTATCAAAAGCAATCCTAACTAACAGTTAACTTAACCAATCATTCCATAAAGCTAAACATGTGATGAATTTATCAAGACAAATAAATATTCAAAATCAGTTTTAGAAAAGAAGATTAAAATCAGAATATAAACTCTGAATAAGTATCAGTTGACAGTTTCAGTCCATTTCCATGATCAAAATCTCATTTCTTGTTAAAACACCCTAATCTATCATGAAAAACCAAACTAGTAGGAACAAATACATATGTATGGATCAAATATGGCGATTAAACATCAATTTAAAACAGTTAAACAGGGAATGAATTCTCAAAAATTCCAAAACTGGAGTCGCGTATCAGTGCAATGGGGAAAAATGAATTTCGAAACCTAAAATCAAGTTAATACTACAAATTATTGGTTGGTAAACAATGGTGTAGGTGTCATAGGGCCACACGAGTCTTGTGGTGTCCCCACGATAGGACATGGCGTATCCAATCATGTTTGAACACACACAGATACTGCACAGGCACACAGCGTCGTACACACTTGCACGTGTGTCCCGCATGCGACACAGGACACGACACGACTCGTGCTCGTGCCCACGTGTTCGCGACATATAGGGCTACGTGTCCATGGCCCTGCACCGCATCTCCGTGTCCCCGTGTCCAGACTAGAAGTGCGTGTCAGTGGTTAAACTCCACACGTGCACAGCGCGCGCGCGCGGCCAGTGCGGCCAGTACGAGGAGGAGAACTCCTCGCACACTGCACCATATGGCCCCAAATTTTTGGAGAGCTATTTCAGCCAGTGCCCTGACATCCTCCTAAAATTTGGCGTATCCTCGTGTCCAATACAAGGAGAAATCCAGCCCGCGATGCAGGACACAGTATATGGTTCAGTCCCCGCGTGTTCGTGTCCCCGTGTGGACACGACACGACACCAAAATTAGAAAATAATAACACAAATCATTAAGCAAGCCCTAGAGCTAGGATTCCATTTAAAAACATTTCAAAAATCAGAACAAAATGTTGGTTGAGGCGTTACATCAAACACCTAGCCTATCAAATGGATACGTGTCCGATACGGACACGAAACTGACACGAATTTGGCCCAAACTTCAGGAACAGCTAGGGGACTCCTAGATCTAGCCCTAAATGTAAAGAAAATAGAAATTTAAATCAATTTGGGGAGTTTTACCTATAGGTGCAAAAAATATGAAAAAGCTCCAAATGGGGGGTGTTCTTCTTGATGGCCAAATGCTCCAAATGAACCCAAAACTGAGATTAACCTCCAGAAATATTAAACATATAGAAATTAGAACCTAATGCAAAAGACTAGGATTAAAAAGGAATTAAAATAAATTTATGGGGATTTTTGGAAGGGGAAAAATACCTTTCTTTTCCTATGTGTTGAAATAAAATAAAAGAGGCAAGAACCAATCAATAAGTATTTATATAGGGTGGGGATCCCTATGTGGCTGGTCACTTAGGGTTTGGTTAGGATTAGGGTGTCAAATCATGGGCCATGGGCGAAGTCACAAGTCATTAAGTCCTTAATCACAAGTCCTTTTATTAAAACCACAAACCATGAAATAATTTCACTTAAACTAATCCTCCTAATCCAAAATTAGTTTCTAATTGACTAAGGTAGGTTAACCTAGGTTAGACTAGGGTCACCATGGCTAGGGTTAGCTTCTAGACTAGTCTACAAGTCTCTATAAGTCAAAGCCCAAACTAGGAATCACCAATTCAATAAATCATCAAATAATTCAAATAAGTCAAAATAACCAAATTATCCCTAGGCTAAAAATGATAATTAAATCATCCTAATGACATGGTTAGGCTCTAGGTCATGCAGTCTCTAGGATTTTACTGGCAGCACATCATGTCACGACCCGCACCCTGTATAGGGGCACGAGAAGTGGGTACGTCCAGCCTACGCCGCAGTGTCGGCGGTAGAACGCTGTCCTAGGTCAATCATCTAACAATATAAAAGTACCTGTACAGTATATACTCTCCGAAGGGAGGTGACATAACAATATACATCTCAATCACATCTAAGGTAGAAGAATGAAAGATAGATAGATAGATAGTAACTCAAAGAGAACAATACAATAGAATAAATAAGTCTAAGTGTCTAGGATAACATAACATCCAGAATATCAACCCAATATACAAATAAGTCTAAGGGTCTATAAATCTCAACATCTCAAAATACAACTCAGAATGTGAGACAAAATAATAATATAGAAATGACTGTCTAGCTAAACTAGCCTAGACTACTGGGGCAACATCCTCAGCTGCAGGTGGATCCTGCTGAGGGTCCACAACATAAGTGTCATCTAGTCCTGCTCCATAATAGATAGACACCAGGGCCTCTTCCTCATCCTCTGTAATATTTTCAACAGGTCCAGTCAGGACAGGAACGAGCACAATACATCTCACGCAGTGCATAGTATGATAGGAAATATAAAGCATGCAATAGAGTAAAATACAGGAAACGCTGAAGGAAGATACATGTAGTAAAAGAGATAACTGTAATGAAATATCTACTATAATAGAGAACTAGTAGTGACTAGTGAGTCAGAGTAAAATATAGACATGTGAAATAGCATAGAAGATTTATGACTACAGCTAAGAGTGATTCATGACTACAGCTACTGGGGTAATATCCACATGACTATTCCCACTCCCCCATCCCCAACCAATACACAAGGATCTGTTCAAGTTATGTTAAGATTCGTGATAAGCCCATAAATGGGTGATTCATAAGAGGCTCTGTGAACATGAGAGTACATTAGTCACAAGCGATTCGTGAATCTATAGAAGCATAGAGATACATGATGATTCGTAAAACGCACAAACATGATGTATCTGATGCTCCCGAGGGGGATAACATCTCATGAAAAGATCCATATAGTACCAATCCGTGATAACCATCGTGTCAGCATCAAGTAAAGTAATCTAGAGCAAGAATATAAATCCTGGCAAGTATAAACGGTCAGAGAATGTACTCGCCTGATGTATGAATGTCTGTAGAGAATATGCTGTCTGAGGAGAGGTGTCTGGCTCTTGATCAGAGCAACACAAGTCACAATGTATTCTAAATAGTAAAAATGAAATTTACTATGCATACTACATGATTCTAGGTCAATCTGGTCAAAAGTCAACTCTTGGTCAACTCTGGTCAACTCTAAAAGTCAACTAGGTCAAACTAGTCAAAGTTAGGTCAAACATGGTCAGACTAGTTAGGGTTTAGTCAAACTAGTCATTCTAGGTTAATTCAAGTTCAATCTAGGTCAACTAGGTCAAGTTTGACCTAAGGTTGACTTTGGTCAACTCTAGTCAAACAAGGGTCAACTAGTTAGGTCATGGGTCATTAGGTCAATTAGGGTTAGCCCCTAATGGCCATAGGCTAGTAACTTAGACCATAGGCTAATTTCATATAGGTTTCCATATAAACCTATATCTAGAAAGTCACATATATTTTTTTTTATATATATGTATACACTATACATATATATAGTGTATACATATATCTAGAAAGTCACATATATATACATATCTATATATATATATAGATATACATAAGTCTATCTACTACATATATATATCAATATATGTATACACTATATATAATTCAAAATCACACACACATATATATATAATGACACATATATATATAATAACATATATAACATATATAAATAGTGAGAGAGGGAAATAATGAGAGAGAGTGAATTAGAGAGAGAGATACTGATACAAGGGGGCATGGTGTGTGTGTGTGTTTAACAGTGAGAGGGGGGGTGTTTCCAGATTTCTGGAACCCAGAAATCAAACACACACGCACACACAATACATATATATACCTATGTATATACACACGTATATACCCATGTATACACCCTAAGACACGCACCTAAACACACATATACACATATACATATATATACAATATAGATACATACAGAAATACGCATATGTATTAAAAAAATTTAGTTAGAAATTCATTTTGAAACTCAGAAGTACCAAATTTAAGAACCCAGGAATCACTATTCATAGGAAAGTAGGTAAACCCAACACCCGACCCAAACCAAGTTAAGGCTCGAAACCCAAGGTTGGTAACACTAGCCCTAGGTGTCCTCTAGTGTCCTAAGTGTCTGACACGACACCATGACACGATTCGAAGTGTCCAAGTGATCAAAAACCAAATCGGGTAACACAGTGCACTGGAATTTGTACTGTATCGTGCACGTGTTCACGTGTCTCGTGCTCACGACACAGGGCACACGAGGTGTCTTGCTCGTGTTTCTAGGTTCGCCTAGGGTTGGTCTAGCTATTAGGTAGCCTGCACAGTGTCCACGTGTCCCCGTGTCCGTACACGAACATCGTATCAGTCGAGTTTTCTCGACTGATACACGCGGTTTAGCACCGTGTCGTGCAGCGGTTCACGTGTCTCGTGGACACGACACGAGCCACGTGGGACCTCGTGGTCATGTCTACGTGTAGCCCACGTGTTGGGCTACATACTCGTGTCAACACGAGGTGTCCACGACTCGTGTCCGTGCGACACGAGTCGCGTGTCAGTGAGGAAAACGTGCGCGTACAGTGCAGTGCGTGTCCAGTGCAAGTGAGTTTGCTCACTCGACACGACACGAGAAGTCATGTGACTTTGGGGGCATGTTCGCAGATATTGCCCCCTCGTGTCCACCAAGTGTCACCCCTCTACGTGTTGTGTCGTATCCGCAATCAGTGTCGGGTAGCAGGACAGCGTGCACAGTCTCGTGCACGCGTGTCGAAGGTTCGTATGCTCCACACGTGGCACGTAGAGCCTTGTGCTCGTGTCAGTGGGTAGGTGGCGTAGTTAGGTTCGTGTCTAGGTTTCTGTATCGTGTCCACGACACGTGTAGACACGACACAAAGTGTCAAACAGTAGGGTTTTACAGTGTGCACAGTGTGGTGTTAACAGTGTGTTCGTATCCCATTTTGGACACGGACACGACACGAAGTATGCTCAGTCAACTAGGGTTGTGTCCTACATGTCTAGGGCTACCCAAAAATATAATTTATTTCACAAAAACACAACATTAAAACCTAAGTGGCATTTCACCAAACACTTATTTAAAACCATGGATACGTGTCCGATATGGACACCAAATCCAACCTAGATCCTACCAAACTTGACCTACAGGTCTATGGTACCTAGATGCATGCAATCATGAAGAGAAATCACAATATTAACAAGGTTTGAGGGTATTTACCTATTGAGTGAAAACTCAATGAAAAGCCTAAAATAGGGGGGTATTTCCACTTCTCTTGGTGATGTCCTAGCCTTGTGAAACTTTGATTGCTAGCCTCCCTCAGCTTCCTCAGTATAGTATGGTCCCAATGCAAGAAACTAGAGGTGAAAAGGATCAAAATTGATGAAGTTATGGTCTTGTGAAGGAATGGGAATTTCAAGGTTTTGTGTATGTAAAAATGGCATGTTGATGAGGGGGGTGCATATATGTGATGGGGGGTAGGGTTGGCTGCCATGGGAAGGGTATGGATAGATATTAGGGTCCCTTTCCACCTTGCAAACTTAGCCCTTAAGGTTTTGACTAAGGAGATAGATATTTAGGTTTCTAGGAAATATCTTAGATAGGTAATATCTAGATATTTGTAAACTAGATATTTATACATAAAGCTAACATCCTCTACGTAGTCTTCTAGGTTAGTTGCTAACCTCTAGATTAGGCTAAACTAGGTTAGAAGCGAACATGACACAAATCAACTAATTAAATAATAATAAATCACATAAATCCAAATAATTCCAATAAATTCTAATAAATTACCAAAATACCCTTTTGACCAAAAAGTGGTAATTGATATTCTAAACACATGGTTAGGCTCACATGGTCATGGTTAGTCTCTAGGTCACATAATCTCTAGGGTTACACTAGGTATACACTAGTAGTTAACCAAAGTCACAAGTCGTGACTTAGAAAAATAGTTTAAAATTAACTAAAAATAACCAAAAATCATATCATGACTAAAATACCATTAATAAATAATAAAAATAATAAGTTTTCAAAAAATACCCCAATTTCAGAAAACTGGGTGTTACAAGTCTACCCTCCTTAAAATAATTTCGTCTTCGAAATTTAGATGGTCGTACTCCTCCTAGTTCAAACATCCAACAATCAGGGTCGAAGCTACTACCTAGCAACATACAAGGTCAACAAGTAAAATATGGGCAGTAGACCTATACTGGGTCATGTCCAAAATTGGCTGCCAGTTTTAGGCCATAAGGTGTCCTTAATTCAAATCAAAATCAAAAGTAACTCCATAGGGTAAATCAGGATGGAGTCTCGGGTCAAGAAAATCGTACTAAGCAAATGAAGCACACGATGGTATACCTGAGTGGGATACTAAGGTCATGGATGTAGAGTGTCATGTCTAGGTCATGTATGTGAAGTTGTTTCTGAGAAAATAACTAGTCTTGTGCTCCTAATTTAAAAGTCACGGTAATGTGCCTACGATGATCATAATTTAGAGTGGGAAAGGTCTATGGCCTAAATTGAACCAAAAATTGTGATGCAATAGTAGTGTAAGGGGCAGGTTAAGTAGGACAGTCCTGGTCATAGGTATAGACTGGGAAGATAAGGAAACAATAAATCACAGGGCTAAAAGGGTTACCATTCTATGGTCAGAGATACTCTATCAATTCTAAGTCAAAAAGGCATAGCACATACATTAATTCATTTAAGGGAAATTTTTTGACAAAAGAAGCTACTCAAAGAATTATATTAACGGCTAAAGCTACTCCTACTCCTACTCCTACTCCTACTCCTAAGTAAGAGATGAAGAAACAACAAGCAATCGACAAAAATAAAAAAGAACTACCAGGTCAAAACTTATCAATAATAAAGAAACAGGTAGGAGCAGATGGAATTGGATTTTAAGATAGATATAATGAAGCAAGGTGAGAATGGAATTTAGAAGAACAGAACCTGCAAGCACATCGCCAACTGCCTGAGCATCCTCAACTGTCATAACGTAAGCTCGCCCCTGCTGGCCTCTTCCAGCCTGTTGCTGAAACTGCATAAATATCTGCTGTTGTGGCTGTAACAGTCCCCTCTGCTGACCTATCGGAGCCTTGGCTCCTGCTCCTGGTGCTGCTTCCTGTGCTACTCTGCCTATGTACTGGGAACACTCCCTCAGCTGGTGGTCTGCTGCCCCACATAGTAGGCACCAGCCCAGCCTCTTCCTGCACTCTCCCCATCTATGTCCCGGCTTCTTACAGTAGGGACAACTGGTAGTCTGCTGTCTCGGGACCTGTTGCTGCTGCCTCGGCTGCTGATACTGCTGTGGCTGCCTCTGCTGATGCTGATAGTGAGGCCTCTTGGCCTGACCTCCACTGCTGCCGGCTTCCTGTGTATCACGGCCCCTCTTGAGCTTCAGCTCAAGATCATCCTCAGCTGCCATCGCTCCTACCAGAATCTCCTCAAAAGTGGCATTCCTGTCACTCTTGGTCAAGGACTTGACCTCCTTGACCAAGCCCTTCTTAAACCTCTTCGCCTTTGCTGTCTCGCTAAAGCCCTCCACAAATCTGCTCAACCGGCAAAACTTACCGGAATACTCCTCTACAGTCTGGTTCCCCTGAACCAGGTTCTCGAACTGGGTCTCTAAGGCACCGACTGCCTGATCCGGAAAAAACTTCCCCTTGAAGAGCTCCTTGAAAGCTCCCCATGTCTGCCCTGGAGTGCCTACTCTCGGGTCCGTCTGATACCAGGTACGGGCAAGATCTCGCATCTGGCTGGCTGCTGCCTCTATCTGGAGTCCGGCTGGTATCTCCGCCAGTCGGAAGATCTTCTCAATGTGCTCAATCCAGTCATCAGCTTAAAGAATCCCCTCTGTCCCCAAGAAGTCCCTGGGGTTCATCTTTTTGAACTCCTGAATGCCCGGAATCCTCTGCTGTCGCGGCTGTCCCAATCCTCCCTGTGGCTGGACAGCCAACCTCTCCACCGTCGCTCTAGCCAGCTGATGGACCTCATCTATGCCCCTGGTAAACTCCGTCGTCTGACGCTGCTGCTGGGCCTGCTGTGTCTCTAGGAAATGCTGGAAGTATGCAAACATCTGTGCAGTATCCACTAATCCAGATGGCATCGGCGGCTGGAACTGCGGCTGGTGCTGCTGAAACTGTGGCTGACGAAACTGCGGGGAAGGCATGTCTGGGGTAGCTGGGATGGTCCCTCGAATAGATAAAGGTGTACCCCCAAATGTGGCAGAAGCTTCCACATGAGCTGGAGTAAGGGGAGCTGTGGTCCCTGGGTCCTGGTGAGCTGGACGAGAGGTGGCAGACCTCTCAGTGGTGTCACCTGGACCGAGACGCTGCTATCGTGTCTCCACCATCCTGAAGACAGATCAATAAGGAAGTCAATAACGGTACAAGGATGATAGTATCAAGAAGGACAATATGAAATAGATTATACAGATTTGAATAAAAGTCAGTAGATTCAAATCCATGGAAATTTCCTAATTGTGATTGAGTATCCACTCTTTCTAAGCCTATTCCTCAAATCCTATCACAGGCTGTAGTGATACTCTAGTTTGAATACCACTACATAAACTCGACCTGCATGGGCCACCACTAAAAACGTGTCACAACCCGCACCCTGTATAGGGGCACGAGAAGTGGGTACGTCCAGCCTACGCCGCAGTGTCGGCGGTAGAATGCTGCCCTAGGTCAATCATCTAACAATATAAAAGTACCTGTGCAGTATATACTCTCCGAAGGGAGGTGACATAATAATATACATCTTAATCACATCTAAGGTAGAAGAATGAAAGATAGATAGATAGTAACTCAAAGAGAATAGTACAATAGAATAAATAAGTCTAAGTGTCTAGGATAACATAACATCCAGAATATCAACCCAATATACAAATAAGTCTAAGGGTCTATACATCTCAACATCTCAAAATACAACTCAGAATGTGAGACAAAATAATAATATAGAAATGACTGTCTAGCTAAACTAGCCTAGACTACTGGGGCAACATCCTCAGTTGCAGGTGGATCCTGCTGAGGGTCCACAACATAAGTGTCATCTAGTCCTGCTCAATAATAGATAGACACCAGGGCCTCTTCCTCATCCTCTGTAATATTTTCAACAGGTCCAGTCAGGACAGGAACGAGCACAATACATCTCACGCAGTGCATAGTATGATAGGAAATATAAAGCATGCAATAGAGTAAAATACAGGAAATGCTGAAGGAAGATACATGTAGTAAAAGAGATAACTGTAATGAAATATCTACTATAATAGAGAACTAGCAGTGACTAGTGAGTCAGAGTAAAATATAGACATATGAAATGGCATAGGAGATTCATGACTACAGCTAAGAGTGATTCATAACTACAGCTACTGGGGTAATATCCACATGATTATTCCTATTCCCCCATCCCCAACCAATACACAAAGAACTGTTCAAGTTATGTTAAGATTCGTGATAAGCCCATAAATGGGTGACTCATGAGAGGCTCTGTGAACATGAGAGTACATAAGTCACAAGCGATTCGTGAATCTATGGAAGCATAGAGATACATGATGATTCGTGAAACGCACAAACATGTTGTATCTGATGCTCCCGATGGGGATAACATCTCATGAAAAGATCTATATAGTACCAATCCGTGATAACCATCGTGTCAGCATCAAGTAAAGTAATCTAGAGCAAGAATATAAATCCTGGCAAGTATGAAATGGTCAGAGAATGTACTCGTCTGATGTATGAATGTCTGTAGAGAATATGATGTCTGAGGAGAGGTATCTGGCTCCTGATCAGAGCAACACAAGTCACAATGTATTCTAAATAGTAAAAATGAAATTTACTATGCATACTACATAATTCTAGGTCGATCTGGTCAAAAGTCAACTCTTGGTCAACTCTGGTCAACTCTAAAAGTCAACTAGGTCAAACTAGTCAAAGTTAGGTCAAACATGGTCAGACTAGTTAGGGTTTAGTCAAACTAGTCATTCTAGGTTAATTTAAGTTCAATCTAGGTCAACTAGGTCAAGTTTGACCTAAGGTTGACTTTGGTTAACTCTAGTCAAACAAGGGTCATGGGTCATTAGGTCAATTAGGGTTAGCCCCTAATGGCCATAGGCTAGTAACTTAGACAATAGGCTAATTTCATATAGGTTTCCATATAAACCTATATCTAGAAAGTCACATATATATACATATCTATATATATAGATATACACGAGTCTATCTACTACATATATATATCAATATATGTATACACTATATATAATTCAAAATCACACACACATATATATAATGACACATATATATATAATAACATATATAACATATATAGATAGTGAGAGAGGGAAATAATGAGAGAGAGTGAATTAGAGAGAGAGATACTGATACAAGGGGGCATGGTATGTGTGTGTGTTTAACAGTGAGAGAGGGGTGTTTCCAGATTTCTGGAACCCAGAAATCAAACACACACGCACACACAATACATATATATATACCTATGTATATACACACGTATATACCCATGTATACACCCTAAGACACACACCTAAACACACATACACACATATACATATATATACAATATAGATACACACAGAAATACGCATATTTATTACACAATTTTAGTTAGAAATTCATTTTGAAACTCAGAAGTACCAAATTTAAGAACCCAGGAATCACTATTCATAGGAAAGTAGGTAAACCCAATACCCGACCCAAACCAAGCTTAGGCTCGAAACCCAAGGTTGGTAACACTAGCCCTAGGTGTCCTCTAGTGTCCTAAGTGTCTGACACGACACCATGACACGATTCGAAGTGTCCAAGTGATCAAAAACCAAATCGGGTAACACAGTGCACTAGAATTCGCACTGTATCGTGCACGTGTTCACGTGTCTCGTGCTCACGACACAGGGCACGCGAGGTGTCTTGCTCGTGTTCCTAGGTTCGCCTAGGATTGGTCAAGCTATTAGGTAGCCTGCACAGTATCTATGTGTCCCCGTGTCCGCACAAAAACACCGTATCAGTCGAGTTTTCTCGACTGATACACGCGGTTTAGCACCGCATCGTGCAGCGGTTCACGTGTCTCATGGACACGACATGAGTCACGTGGGACCTCGTGGTCATATCCACGTGTAGCCCACGTGTTGGGCTACACACTCGTGTCAACACGAGGTGTCCACGACTCGTGTTCGTACGACACGAGTTGCGTGTCAGTGAGAAAAACGTGCGCGTGCAGTACAGTGCATGTCCAGTGCAAGTGAGTTTGCTCATTCGACACGACACGAGAAGTCATGAGACTTTGGGGGCATGTTCGTAGACATTGCCCCCTCGTGTCCACCAAGTGTCACCCCTCCACGTGTTGTGTCGTGTCCGCAATCAGTGTTGGGTAGCAGGACAGCATGCACAGTCTCGTACACGCGTGTCGAAGGGTCGTGTGCTCCACACATGGCACGTAGAGCCTTGTGCTCGTGTCAGTAGGTAGGTGGGGTAGTTAGGTTCGTGTCTAGTTTTCTGTATCGTGTCCACGACACGTGTGGATACGACACGAAGTGTCAAACACTAGGGTTTTACAGTGTGCACAGTGTGGTGTTAACAGTGTGTTCGTATCCCATTTTGGACACGGATATGACATAAAGTGTGCTTAGTCAACTAGGGTTGTGTCCTACATGTCTAGGGCTACCCAAAAATATAATTTGTTTCACAAAAACACAACATTAAAACCTAAGTGGCATTTCACCAAACACTTATTTAAAACCATGGATACGTGTCCGATACGGACACCAAATCCAACCTAGATCCTACCAAACTTGACCTACATGTCTATGGTACCTATATGCATGCAATCATGAAGAAAAATCACAATATTAACAAGGTTTGAGGGTATTTACCTATTGAGTAAAAACTCAATAAAAAGCCTAGAATAGGGGGGTGTTTCCACTTCTCTTGGTGATGTCCTAGCCTTGTGAAACTTTGATTGCTAGCATCCCTCAGCTTCCTCAGTATAGTAGGGTCCCAATGCAAGAAACTAGAGGTAAAAAGGATCAAAATTGATGAAGTTATGGTCATATGAAGGAATGGGAATTTCAAGGTTTTGTGTATGTAAAAATGGCATGTTGATGAGGGGGGGTGCATATATGTGATGGGGGTAGGGTTGGCTGCCATGGGAAGGGTATGGGTAGATATTAGGGTCCCTTTCCACCTTGCAAACTTAGCCCTTAAGGTTTTGACTAAGGAGATAGATATTTAGGTTTCTAGGAAATATCTTAGATAGGTAATATCTAGATATTTGTAAACTAGATATTTATACATAAAGCTAACATCCTCTACTTAGTCTTCTAGGTTAGTTGCTAACCTCTAGATTAGGCTAAACTAGGTTAGAAGCTAACATGACACAAATCAACTAATTAAATAATAATAAATCACATAAATCCAAATAATTCCAATAAATTCTAATAAATTACCAAAATACCCTTTTGACCAAAAAGTGGTATTTGATATTCTAAACACATGGTTAGGCTCACATGGTCATGGTTAGTCTCTAGGTCACATAATCTCTAGGGTTACACTAGGTATACACTAGTAGTTAATCAAAGTCACAAGTCGTGACTTAGAAAAATAGTTTAAAATTAACTAAAAATCACCAAAAATCATATCATGACTAAAATACCATTAATAAATAATAAAAATAATAAATTTTCAAAAAATACCCCAATTTTAGAAAACTGGGTGTTACACATCAAAATCATAAGTCATGACTTAAAGCATTTTTTAAATAGTTTAAAAATTATTAAAAATCACCAAAAATCATAATGTGATTTAAATACAAATAAATAATAATTATAAATACAAAATTTCAAAATTACCCTCATTCCAGAAACTGTCGTGCCCCGCTCCCGTAGGAGCGATCGTCCTCGCTAAGGCGTGATGCCGCACGAGCCTAGATTGCCCTCGTACAAGGCGGGTTCCATAACGGCCGATTCCAGCAGCCACGACGGAGTCGTCGCACAGAAGTCCCAAGCAGAGACATTGAATAATAGCAGCAGAATTTAGAACAAAACATAAGTCATTAGAAAATACTCTTTTATTGATATTGAAACAAGGTTACAATGGGGCGCAAGGCCAAGATTACAAGTCTCTTATGCTCACTCAAGCTCACATTACAAGTCACTCAGCTCTCTCTCTCTCATCTCTCAATACATTTGTCGATCCAGCGGAAGCTTCGGAAGGCGATTGCCATACATTATGTCCCGTATAAGTCTTTACTCCATGCGGCCGTACATTTCGAATCGCCAAAGAACTTCGTGCCTCGACGCATCCAAGCGAGCTCCATGCTACGAGCTTCTACCTGTGCCTGCACATGAAAATTATGTGGGTGTCAGTACTCAACAGTACTGGTGGAATGAGCTCCTCGCCCACCCATACAAATCCAACACGTTTGATTTACTTTGTGAAATACAAGTCCCTTTACGATTGTCTTTCTAGTGTTGCCTCAGGATCAGTTTTATGACCAACGCCTTGCCTATTTTGTGACTTTAGACCATCCCGTGCTCGTAACATCAATGTTAACTTAACAACGTTAACCTATCAAGTCGTGCTTGCCTTACGGCTTAAATCAGAGACGCAACTACGCGATAAGACTCAATTCCCGTGTGACCGTGCTACAAACCCTTGCTGGGGCCATGCCTCGCAACTCAAATCATAAGATTCAATCATATTGCCGCCTCGCGGCCCTTGATACTTTGACCACCAACTGACCCAATCAAGACTTATGGGCTAAGTGCCGCTCGACCGACTTTGCCTTGCGGCATTTCCTGACTTAAACTCAAGGCAACTCAAACCAACTTATGCAACTTATATGCCGATAACTTAGAACTCGATGTCACATCTCGTGCCGTAGTACGTCGCCTATGTTTATGCCACATCTTAGGACCAAACATTGTATTCCAACCATACACACATTCAACTAGACTCAATCCAAAGGCACACACGCGGATTGTCGCCCGTACCGACCCATCTATATGAATTGGTCACTAACATCACAAGCTACCCTGGACTATAGCCTTGCCATTCGGTGACCCTTTCAGCGCAAGTAGCTAGCCCCGCTGAAAGTTTTCGAATGACCCAAGCGGTTCGTCCAGCTACGGCTATACCTGTTTCCTTCCGGAAAGCCGCGGTCCCATGGCGTCCAGGGTTGTCGCGCGTGGAAACTCCTCCTTATCGACAAGTTGTCCAATGACCATGCAAGACTCGACACAAACTGACGTCTCATACAGTCATTCCTCTTCTAATGTTACCATCTCTTTCAAAACCAATATCAAACATTCTATCATTTGAGACCCCTCGACGACCCACGGTCGCGAGCATTCTTTCTATCATTTGAGACCCCTCAACGACCCACGGTCGCGAGCATTCTTTACATGTTACCATATCATTTCATTCAACTCAATGCCTATTCAATAGTCCTTTCTCCAAAACTCATTCAATCAACCGTGGTTCATGTCCTATACACTAAGTCCGTGCATCGTGCCTTAAACTGACTTCCGATAGCCTAACATAACTTGCCTGACTTAAACGCACAACGACTCGACGAGCAAAGGCTGCGTCAAGCCTCGTATAGCGGAAACGTGCCGCGCATGCGTTTGACTTCTGAACGACCAAGTCATTTGGGTGCCTAGATTTATATCATAAACCGTGCGACACAACTTAACTCATAGGACAAGCCAAGGCTATGCCAAGCCTTGGACGATAGGACCGTGTATGCTTTATAAAGCATTTATACGGGCGACGCCTACGACTTCGGCTACGATCACGACTTTGCCTACTCAATCAACTTTTCTTCTCCCAAGCCACGGGACGAAGGACCGAGTGTCATTTTCAAAGCACGTCGTGCACTAACTCTAAACCGACCATTGGACCTTTCCACATTCTAACTCAGTTTGACCCATCGGGATTACTCCCTTTAGCTATGTGGATTCATCTCTTTTATTATTAAGCCTACTTGTGCAAGTTAAAAACATGCGATTTATTATGTGAAGGCAAAGATGAGACAAGTTCACCGAAACTACCCCACCTGAGCGAGCGGTCGCCTCGATCGAGCGAAATCTTCGAGCAGCCGTTGCAAGGCGAAGTCCGAACTCCGTCGGTGTTTCGATTCCTCCGATTGACTGAGCGGGACGGGACACTACATCATACACCACTCAGGAAAAGTTTTATTCTCGAAACTAACTGAGTACACTTATCGACTTATCACTTTACTCAACATTCAAGAACTCTCGTACATACTACGCCTATGCGTTTCTCAAATCCGAGCCACGCTCGTGCTACCCTCAATCCTTTCTTCAAAACTTACGATCTTAAAATCCTCGACACTTCCATATTCCTCAAGTCTCACTTGATTCAAGTATCACTTAGTATGGATCATGCACATATTCCAGGCGTCCCCAAAATACATACATTTCAACCAAGCCTCGTGATAGCGAATCCCGCTATCACCACTCGAGTCAGATCGTGCACATATTCGGGCGTCCCTGATATACGTACATGTCAACCGATACTCGCGAGTGGTGCCTCCACAATCCTACCACTTTGTACTCGGACGTCTGTGTAACCGCCAGGCTATGTCTTTCCGTCAGTACTGGAATCATATTTCCTAAACAACGATATCAACACTGACCCCATCCTAAGGTCAAACCAAATCGATGGTACGGGGTTTTCTATCCAAGCTCGCATCACTCCGATTTCTAAACTTCGAGCATAGATTGCCTACACACATCCCAACATTTATCGCACGGGGTCTGAGTCATTCAGCAAAGCCATCCTACGATAATTCACGTTCAACTAATCCTCAATAAGAACATATCGCTCGTTCATCAAGCCATTTCTCATCTTCTATCTCTTCGAACATGTTCGGCATAATCTGCCTATCAATCCTTCTCGAATCAAACACGCTATGACACAAATTGTCGCTAACCAAAATTTTATATTCCACATTCCCTAACTCATCTATTCCAATTCACGCAATCGATTCACAAGGTAGTCTGACTTAACAATATGTTGTGCCCCGATCTCACGCGAGTCAGATTATCCACGGTGGTCACGAATCACCATGCACGCTCCCACGAGATAATCATTCTCATCGGGACGTAACTCTTGTTTTGTGTCTAGACTAATTCATTTTTGCTGCACGAATTAGACCTACTCAATCCTCAAGTTTATTTTATTCATCAATCGCAAGTCTAAACATCCTCAAATTATTTTTCCTTCGCATCAAACCGACAAGTCGAGACAATCAAAGTTGTCGCATCTCGATTTTCTGAGTTCGATCATTCCCGTGACATGAATCACCATGTCAGCGCTCACGCAGAACGATCACCCCAAATCTGACGCAACGCATGTGCGAGACTAGAGTTGTGCTCGCACAAGATAAGAATGTCGACGTTGTGGTTATCCGCGTAACCATCAAGGCATTTCTATTTTCATCCAACATTTGTCTCGATCAAAATCCTAAGTATAGCATCCAACCGAACAATAACACTTGCATGATCTTCATTCGTCGAGTCAGAGTACCCCCGAGTTATCGTATATCGATCTTTGATACGCCTCAATACCATCGACGATATGCGTAACCTGACGATCTTCCTTTGCAACCAAATTTTGAGTCGTGCGAACGATGCTATCGTCCGACTGGATAGTCTCCTCGACATTCAAATTCAAGTTCGATCATTATCCCTCCAATCATTTACAACATCAATTTCCTTCAAACCTAAATTCACGTATTATTCATCCATCTATCTTATGTCATCGACCAACATATTTCCTCAATTTGTATCGTCCCCTTTGTTAACTCAATCATCGAGCAACATTCAATCCAATATTTAGAGTCATTTGCGTAACTTCAAAATCAAATCTTTTTCATGCACGCTATCTACCTGCCGTGCTAACTTTTCGTAGACAATCCCTATCAATTTCCTCGATCAAGTTATCCATTCACTACACCTTAACTTTTCCTCGATTCGATTTTACCTACTCAATCATTTTTGTATTTCATACTTCACACAATCCTCTATCCCGTGCACGTTCCGTGCACGTCCATTTCTAGGTTGTTCGAATCGACTCATCAAATCTCAAGACTATAACTTGTTCAATAATACTCAATCTATGGCTTTGCATATGTACGACGCTTGCTGATAGACTCACCGACACCCCGCATCCTCAATCAATCGATCGACATCCCTGAGGCTATCGCATACACCACTCAGGGATGAAGTCATTTATCAAATCCTCAGCTATCATTCGAATCAAAATCCACTTCTTCAAATTTTTCCGTTCGAACCATTCCTCAATTTCCAAATACGCTTATCTATATCGCATCGACGATACCGTCGCTCGATAGCACCCCTATCGACAGTCGTCCCACATATACTCAATCGAGTTCCACTCATTCTTGTTCGACACTATTCAATTCCTGCACTCGACTTTCTAAGGTCGACGCAACTTTGGTGTATATTCCCAGTCCAACTTAGCCAACCGTGCTTACGCGAACCATCTTTTTGTTTTATCAGAAACTGTTCTCCTACGTTTTGCAAAATAGATAGACTTATTGTATGGACATCCCGTGGGACAATTGAGAGAGAGCGCACCAACGATATCAACTTTACGGAAGCAACTGAGTTTTGCGGAAACAACGAAGTTAAAGAATTCAATCGATAGTCCAAGGACGTAAAGCCGTGCTCTGATACCATTATGTCACGCCCTACTCCCGTAGGAGCGATCGTCCTCGCTAAGGCATGATGCCGCACGAGCCTAGATTGCGCTCGTGCAAGGCGGGTTCCATAACGGCCGATTCCAGCGGCTGCGACGGGGTCGTCGCACAGAAGTCCCAAGCAGAGACATTGAATAATAGCAGCAAAATTTAGAACAAAACACAAGTCATTGCAAAATACTCTTTTATTGATATTGAAACAAGGTTACAATGAGGCACAAGGCCAAGATTACAAGTCTCTCATGCTCACTCAAGCTCACATTACAAGTCACTCAGCTCTCTCTCTCTCATCTCTCAATACATTTGTCGATCCAGCGGAAGCTCCGGAAGGCGATGTCCATACATTATGTCCCATATAAGTCTTTACTCCATGCGGCCGCACGCTTCGAATCGCCAAGGAACTCCGTGCCTCGACGCATCCAAGCGAGCTCTGCGCCACAAACTTCTACCTGTGCCTGTACATGAAAACTATATGGGTGTCAGTACTTAATTGTACTGGTGAAATGAGCTCCTCGTCCACCCATACAAACCCAACACGTTTGATTTACTTTGTGCAATACAAGTCCCTTTACGATTGTCTTTCTAGTCTTGCCTTAGGATCAGTTTTATGACCAACGCCTTACCTATTTTGTGACTTTAGACCATCCCGTGCTCGTAACATCAATGTTAACTTAACAACGTTAACCTATCAAGTCGTGCTTGCCTTACGGTTTAAATCAGAGACGCAACTATGCGATAAGACTCAATTTTCGTGTGACCGTGCTACAAACCCTTGCTGGGGTCGTGCCTCGCAACTCAAATCATAAGACTCAATCATATCGCTGTCTCGCGGCCCTTGATATTTTGACCACCAACTGACCCAATCAAGACCTATGGGCTAAGTGCCGCTCGACCGACTTTGCCTTGCGGCGTTTCCTGACTTAAACTTAAGACAACTCAAATCAACTTATGCAACTTAGATGCCGACAACTTAGAACTCGACGCCACATCTCGTGCCGAAGCACGTAGCCTATGTTTATACCACATCTTAGGACCAAACATTGTATTCCAACCATACACACATTCAACTAGACTCAATCCAAAGGCACACACGCGGATTGCCGCCCGTGCCGACCCATCTATATGAATTAGTCACTAACATCACAAGCTATCCTGGACTATAGCCTTGTCATTTGGCGACCCTTTCAGCACAAGTAGCTAGCCCTGCTGAAAGTTCCCGAATGACCCGAGCGGTTTGTCCAGCTACGGCCATACCTGTTTCCCTCCGGAACTCTACGGTCTCATGGTGCCCAGGGTTGTCGTGCGTGGAAACTCCTCCTTATCGATAAGTTGTCCAATGACCATGCAAGACTCGACACAAACTGACGTCTCACACAGTCATTCCTCTTCCAATGTTACCATCTCTTTCAAAACCAATATCAAACCTTCTATCATTTGAGACCCCTCGACAAACCATGGTCGCAAGCATTTTTTTATTATTTGAGACCCCTCGACGACCCACGGTTGCGAGCATTCTTTCCATGTTACCATATCATTTCATTCAACTCAATGCCTATTCAATAGTCATTTCTACAAAACTCATTCAATCAACCGTGGTTCATGTCCTATACACTAAGTCCGTGCATCGTGCCTCAAACCGACTTCTGATAGCTAACATAACTTGCCTGACTTAAACGCACAATGACTCGACGAGCAAAGGCTGCGTCAAGCCTCACATAGCGGAAACGTGCCGCGTATGCGTTTGACTTCTGAACGACCAAGTCATTTGGGTGCCTAGATTTATATCATAAGTCGTGCGACACAACTTAACTCATGGGACAAGCCAAGGCTATGCCAAGCCTTGGACGATAGGACCGTGCATGCTTTATAAAGCATTTATGCGGGCGACACCTACGACTTAGGCTACGATCATGACTTTGCCTACTCAATCAACTTTCCTTCTCCCAAGCCACGGGACGAAGGACCGAGTGTCATTTTCAAAGCACGTTGTGCACCAACTCTAAGTCGACCGTTGGACCTTTCCATATTCTAACTCAGTTCGACCCGTCGGGATTACTTCCTTTAGCTATGTGGATTCATCTCTTTTATTATTAAGCCTACTTGTGCAATTGAAACATGCGATTTATTATGTGAAGGCAAAGATGAGGTAAGTTCACCGAAACTACCCCACCTGAACGAGCGGTCGCCTCGACCGAACGAGATCTTCGAGCAGCCGTTGCAAGGCGAAGTTCGAACGCCGTCGGTATTTCGATTCCTCCGATTGACTGAACGGGACGGGGCACTACACAAACTGGGTGTTACACACGTACCGTCTCAACTGTGATACATGGAATACGTTGTGGACCCCCACTAGTGCAGGTGGCAAGTCTAGCCTATAAGCCACGTCGTCGACTCTCCCGCTGATAACGAAAGGGCCAATGAAGCGCGGGCTAAGCTTCCTACCTCCACCAAAACGTATCGTACCACGAGTCGGAGATATCCTCAAGAAAACCTGGTCTCCAACCTAATCACAAGTAAGGTCTCAATTTAATTATGATAAACAAACATGATCAAAATCATAAACACAAACCCTAAATCTAATTCTATCTCTAATCTGTACCTCAAACTCCAACGGCCTCCGGTAGCTATCGGCCCAGTGTCGATGTCTGTCCTACGCCACGCGAAGTATGTCCCTGATGAGCTTCACCTTCTCGGCTACGTCAACAACCATCTCTAGTCCCAGTAAAGCTCGCTCACCAACATCATCCCAAGATAAGGGTGTACGACACCTACGCCCGTACAGAGCCTCGAAAGGTGACATCTCTATGCTGGCCTGAAAACTGTTGTTGTAAGCAAACTCCACCAAATGTAGATGATCCTCCCAGAAACCTCCAAAGTCCAAGATGCACGTCCGTAGCATATCCTCGAGCGTCTAAATAGTCCTCTCTGATTGTCCATCCTTCTGGGATGGTATGCAGTACTAAACTTGAGCAGAGTGCCCAAGCTAGTCTGCGGACTCCTCCAGAAATGGGAAGTAAAGCAACTATCCCGATCCAAGACGATGCTGACCGGAACCCCGTGAATCCTGACTAGCTGCTGTATATACATCTCCGTAAGCCTCTTTGTAGATGTACCCACCTTGAATGGCAAGAAGTGGGCCAATTTGGTCAACCTGTCAACGATGACCCAAATCGCATCTTTTCCTCCTGGTGTACGCGGTAACCCAGATACAAAATCCTTAGTGATATGCTCCCACTTCCACTCGAGAATGGGCAGCGGCTGTAATAATCCACCGGGCCTCTGCCTCTCTGCCTTGACCTGCTGACAGACCAAGCATCTAGCTATGAAGCGAGCTACCTCCCGCTTTATTCTGTACCACCAAATATACTCCTTCAGATCTAGGTACATCTTGTTGGCACCATGGTGTATAGAGTACTGAGATCTGTGGGCCTCCTGCAAAACCTGCTCTCTGAGCTCTCCACTGGGCACACATAACCTGGAACCATGCCTCAAGGCATCATCCTCTGCAAGAGAAAACTCGCCATCCACCAGCCCTGCTCGAACCTGCTCTCGGAGACACCGCAGAGCAACGTCCTCAAACTGTGCCGACTTGATCCTCTCTACCAAGTCTGACTGAATCTGCAGGCCCCATAACTGCATCTGAACTCTGAGCACGATCACCTCAATCCCAGGCTCTCCAAATCAGCAAGCAAGTGACGGTCCATGGTCAAACACATGGCTGTGAAATACCTACTCAAGGCATCGGCAACCGCGTTGGCCTTCCCTGGGTGATACTGAAGTGATATGTCGAAGTCCTTCATTAACTCTAGCCATCTGTGCTGCCTCATGTTGAGCTCTTGCTGTGTAAACACATACTTTAAGCTCTTGTGATCTGTGAAAATCTCCACCCTCTCTCCATACAGATAGTGCTTCCATAACTTCAGAGCAAATATCACTGCTGCCAGCTCCAGGTCGTGGGCAGGGTAGTTCTTCTCATAGGAACATAATTGCCTGGAAGCATAGGCAATCACCTTCCCATGTTGCTGCAAGACACAACCCAGCCCCTTTCCTGAAGCATCACTATAGATAGTGAATCCCCCTGATCCTGAAGGTAATGCCAGAATCGGAGCTGTCGTAAGCCGCTTCTTCAACTCATCAAAAGCTGCCTGACACTCCTCTGACCAAACATACTCAGCATCCTTCCGGGTCAACCGAGTCAACGGCTCTGCAACCCGGGAGAAATCCTACACAAATCTCCT
Organism: Iris pallida; assembly: GCA_029216955.1. Classification (NCBI taxonomy): domain Eukaryota; kingdom Viridiplantae; phylum Streptophyta; class Magnoliopsida; order Asparagales; family Iridaceae; genus Iris; species Iris pallida. The sequence continues at coordinate 13,610,236 of JANAVB010021797.1, forward strand.
ATAATATCCTGCCAGCCCCAAGAAACTCCTGATCTCTGCCACTGAAGTCGGCGCTGCCCATGCCTCAACTGCTATGATCTTTTTGGGGTCAAATGAGATCCCATCTCCAGTCATCACATGCCCCAAAAAGTCAACCCGGTCCAAGAAAACTCACACTTGGAGAGTTTTCCATAAAGCTGCTCCTTCCTGAGAGTCTCTAGCACTATCCTCAGATGCTCCTCGTGCTCCTCCTCAGTCTTGAAATATACCAAGATGTCGTCAATGAACACCACCACAAACTTGTCCAAGTACTGGTGGAACACCTTGTTCATTAGGTTCATAAACACTGCTGGTGCATTGGTTAGCCCAAACGGCATAACCAAAAACTTAAACTGCCCGTACCGCGTCCTGAAAGCGGTCTTGGGAATATCCTCCCCCTTCACCTTCACTGGTGATAACTTGACCTCAAATCAATCTTGGAGAACACCCGAGCTCCGCTCAACTGATCAAAGAGATCATCGATCCGTGGCAGTGGGTATCTGTTCTTGATCGTCAGGTTGTTGAGTGCCCTGTAGTCAATACACATTCGTACTGACCCATCCTTCTTCGGCACAAATAATACTGGTGCACCCCATGGCGACAAACTCGAATGGATGAAGCCCTTGTCCTGCAGCTCATCCACCTGCTTCTTCAGCTCCACCAACTCACTGTTGTTCACTCGATAGACGTACTGAGAGATGGGTTCCGCTCCTGGAACCAAGTCTATCGAGAACTCAATATCTCTGTCTGGTAGCAATCCAGGCAACTCTTCTGGAAAAACATCCATATACTCTGCTATCAAGGGGTACGAAATTGTCTGCTCCTCAACCGAGACTCCGCAGAAAACTCTGCTGCTCTGCTCCACCTGACGTCTGGAGTACTTGAACTCTGGCTCCCCCGGCACTCTGAAGAGAACTTTATCCCCTCTGTAATCAATACTGGCGTGGTGCCTGCTCAACCAATCTATACCGAGTACTATATCATAGTTCGGCAATGGCATTACGAGCAGGCTCACCTCCAACTCATGACCTCCCAAAACAACACTCCGACCCTTACAAACATCACTCACGAGGATAATGCCACCCCCAGTCGTGATCTTGTAAGTCCTAGGCAACGATTCAGCTATAATATCGTGTCTAACCGTAAATGATACGGATACGAAGCTATGCGAAGCACCGGAATCGAATAATGCAAAAGCTGGACTGGAGTCGAGAAGAATCGAACCTGCGATCAGCTCTCCTATGGCCTCTGTATCCTCGGCTGCCATGGCGAAGGCTCGCCCCTGCTGGCCTCCTCTGGCCTGCTGCTGGTACTGAACGAACCTCTGCTGCTGTGTCGGCAAGGGTCCCTTCTGCTGCTGTCCTGCTGGAGCCCTGGCTCCTGTTCCTGCTCCCTGTGCTATCCTGCCGGTATACTGAGCGCAGTCCTTCATCTGATGGTTCGCTGCTCCGCAAAGAAGACATCTACCCAACCTCTTTCTGTACTCGTCCCACCCGTGCCCTAGCTTCTTGCAATAAGCACAGGTGGTGGCCTGCTACCTCGGTGCCTGCTGTTGCACCCTCTGCTGCTGATGGTGCACCTGCTGAAAAGGTGCCCGGGCCTGCTGCTGGAACTGCTGCTGGTGAACTGGCCTCTGTGGCTGCTGGTGCTGGAAATGTGGCCTCTTGGCCTGGCCCCCACTGATGCTGCCTCCCTGGAAGTCTCGTCCCCTCTTGAGACTAAGCTCAAGATCATCATCTGCAGCTAACGCGTCCACTAGGATCTCCTCAAAGGTAGCACTGCAGGCATTCTTGGTGTAGGACTTGACCTCCTTTACAAGGCCCTTTCGGAACCTCTGGGCCTTCGTCGCCTCCAAAAAACCCTCTACAAATCTGCTCAAGCGGTAGAACTCTCCTGCGTACTCCTCCACAGACTGGCTCCCCTGGACTAGGGCCTCGAACTGAGTCTCGAGGGCTCCCAACGCTCCATCTGGGAAGAACTTCTCCTTAAATAGCTTCTTGAATGCTGCCCAAGTCTGTCCTGCAGTACCAACCCTCGGGTCGGTCTGGTACCACGTACGGGCCAGATCCTGCATCATGTTGGCCGCTGCCTCAATCTGGAGCCTCGTCGGGATCTCAGCCAACCTGAATATCTCCTCCATGTGCTCGATCTACTCGTCGGCATACAGGATCCCCTCTGTCCCTCGAAAGTCCCTAGGGTGCATCTTCTGAAAATCCTGGATGCCCTTCTCCCGTGGTTGGTGCGGCTGCGGGGCTGCCGCTGGCTGAGCTATAACTCTCTCCACCGTAGTCACGGCTAGATCGATGCCTCGGCTGATCTCTGATGTCTGCCTCTGCTGCTGGGCCTGCTGACCCTCCATAAACTGCCGGAAGAAAATAAACAGCTGAACGGCGTCAACTATCCCCGGAGGTGGCTACTGCTGTTGAAGCACATCCGGAATTACCAGACTCGGCTCATGCCTCACAGGTGGAGGGGCTCCTCCGAAAGCAGCTGAAACGCCTACCCCAGCTGGCATGACTGGGACTGCGGTACCAGGAGCTGGCTGCTGAGTATGAGAGGTGGCAGACCTCTCATCGGCGTCCCCCTGGCCCTGGCGATGTGATCTCGTCTCAACCATCCTAGAGACAGATCAAAAAAACAATTGCTGAGAAGGAGTCAAAAATAGCAAAGGCGGACAGTTAATACTCAAAGGAAGACAAATAGCAGAAAAATATAGATATACGAAAACTGATAAAGAGTTTTTCCTAATGTGATTGAGTACCTTCAAATTACCCTAATCCTACTGCAGGCTGCAGTGATATTCTAGTTCGAATACCACTACATTTCTAAACTAGACCTGTATGGGCCACCACTAAAAATATGTCACGACCCACACCCTAGAGTAAGGGCACGAGACGTGGGTACGTCCAGCCTACGCCGCAGTATCAGCGGTAGAACGCTGTCCTAGGTCTCATGCATTTAACAGTATAAGGCTAAACAGTTTATACTCTCCGAATGGGGGTAACATAGCAGAAAGTAAACTCAATCACAACTAAGGCAGAAAGATAAGATAGAAAGGTAGATAGATACTGCTGAAAAGATAAGAATCCACAAGTACAAACAGAGAGTCTGAGTGTCTAAGATAAGTACATATCCCAAATCCCAAGTATCAAATATATACAGTCATCCAGAGAGTAATATAAATGAAAATATCCTAGTCTAGAGGAGTGTCGTCCACAGCTAAAGGCTCCTACTGCTGGTCCAGGTCTGTACTGTCATTTAAGGTAGCCCCATAATAAGTGGGACAGCACGCCTCGTCTTCATCCTTTGTAATATTTCAACAGGTCCAGTCAGGACAGGAGCGAGCACAATACATCTCAACAAGTCATAGCAGGAAAGAAAATATAATCATGCTAGAGAATAAAATACAGAAAATTGAAGAATAGCAGTATGTAAAAGAGAGACAGTAAGTAAATATCTATGATATATAAAGGAGAGACAGTGCTATGATTCAGAGTACAAGACGAACATGTGAATGGCTTAGGACTGATTCATGACTACACTAAGGGTGATTCATGACTACACTAGTTTAGATATTTATTCACATGACCATTCATACTCCCCCGTACCCCAATCAATACACAAGGATCCAGTCAAGTTACGTTAAGATTCGTGACTAAACTACTTGACCCGTATAGGGTGATTCATGAATTGATTCGTGAAGGCTCGGTAATCATGAGAGTACATGAGTCACTAGCTGATTCCCGAAGATTTATGATAATAGAAGCAAGAGATATGTGATGTAAGTGAAACACACGAGACAATAGTATCTGATGCTCCCGAGAGGGATAACATCTCAAGAAGGGATCCATATAGTACTAATCCGTATTACCAATGTGTCAACATCAAGTAAGATAATCTAAAACAGGAAATATAATCCTAAACAAGATATGAAATGATCAGAGAATGTACTCGCCTGTTATCTGAGTGTCTAGATGAAAAGTACTGTCAGAGGAGAGGTGTCTGGCTCCTAATTAGAACAGCACAAGTCACAACAAGTCCAAAATGGTAACATGAAGTTTTACTATGCATTCTACATGATTCTAGGTCAATCTAGACCAAAGTCAACTCTTGGTCAACTCTGGTCAACCCTAGAAGTCAAACTAGGTCAACCAAGTCAAACCTAAGTCAAACAAGTCTATACTAGTCTAACTAGTCTATTTTAGGCCTAATCAAGATTAAACAAGTCTAACTAAGCTCTCACTAGTCTAACAGACACACCATAGGCCAATACCATATATGGATATATATCACTATTCATATATATGAATATATATATATATATATATCTACATACACAAATAGAATATGCCTAGCACACTAGCTATCACACATATAGAAATCCCCTTATATCCTACTCTACCATTCACACATCACATTATATTAGGCATGCTATATATAGCTATAGGCATACTCACATATGTAGGAATATGTATACATTGTATTTACATAGAGAGGGAGAAAACCATATGAGAATGTGTGTGTGTCTAAAGGGAAAAAATATGTGTGTGTATGTGAGTACAGTGAAGGCAATATGAACAGTGAGCATACAATGTGTCCTGGAAATCAGAAATCAGTGTGTGTGTGTGATAGACATACAAACAGTGTGTATTATACAGGAACAGGATATGTGAACCTGTGTGTTCAGTGTTCAGGTTAATTCAGTGTTAGAGAGGAGGCAATGTTTGTGTAGGAACAAAGGTGTGTGTGGGTTAGAAAGAGTCAATATGAGCATGTACAGTGAAAGGAAATCATAAAACAGTGTGTTAATGATACATTGTGTGTTCATAGGAAATTGTATTCAGTGAAGGAATACGTGAAAGCAGTGTTGGTGTGTTCCAGTATGTGTTAGCAAGAATATATGTGATGTATGTGTGTGTCACCAGTGAGGGAAATCAGAACAGTGTGAGTGTCACTCATACAATATGTTAACAGTCTACCATGACAAGAATAGGGAAACTTGTGTGTGACAGGAAAATATCTGTGCACATGAATATAAAACAGTGAACTAATATCTAGTGAAAGAAACCTGTGACAGTGTTCAGTGTGTGTGTTCAGTCACCCATGAAGCTAACCAACAGTGAACACAAAAAAGAACTCAGAATTCAGTTTATGAAGAGAACAACATTCACATTCTAGTTTTCTAATTAGAACTGAAAAATTACATCAAAACCAATGTATCAGTCGATACACATTGAAGCTCAACCCAAAGCCAAATCCCATTTACAAATTATAAGGCCTATTCGAATATGACCTTGAGCTAACCATGAACAACAGTTAGGTGGAATTAATTGGCAACTAAACAATCAATTAAAATTCAATTTAAATAGGATTTAAACATAGGAAGCTGAAACCTACAATGTATCAGTAATTGACAGTTTGAAACAATGCAAGTTTAACATTTGAAACCCAACTCATAACATCGATTATCCATTTGGTGATCAAGGACCTATCCTAGTATAAAAAACCAACTTAACAGAGATTAGGGAATATGTTAGGATATAATCTAGCAATCTAAAACATGACCTAATAATATATTTAATCATAAGAACAGGAAAAAGAAGAATCAGTGATACTCATTGATACCTGAGTATCAGCCGACAGGGCCTTTCCTAAATCCCTATTCGATTTAACAATTAAAATGATGAACATAAGGTAGATAATAATTAGTGAATATTAGTAGGTAACATACAAACAAAATGGTGTCCTAAAATAGGACACAACGTGTCCAAAACCAACTCACACACACGCACGAGACTGGCACGAGTTCGTGTGACCAGTGCACGTATCCAAACGCACCCGATACGCATCCGTTGGACACGAAACCTTGGGGATGACACGACAGTCATTGCCCCTCACTTTATGTCCAACCACACGTGTCCACGTGCTCTGTGCACTAAGCACGAGCACGCTGGTAGCAGGGGACACTGCACGCAGCGCGCGCGCGTGTGCACGAGCGCAACATGACATAAAACCGATACGAGACACGCTCAGTCGACCAAAAACACGTAAGCCACATCCAAACACAACTTCCTATTCAAATACAAAACAAAATCTTGATCGAAATGCCCACTGTGGTATTTCGTCGAACACCTACGCTGGTTACTGATACGTGTCCGATACGGACACGTACAGGACACAAAATCGAGCAAACCCTATTCCAACAGTACAAGGACACCTAGGGCTTGGTGTTTATGCAAAGAAAACCTAATTTTAATGGATGAATAGAGTTATACCTATGTGTGTTCTTGACAACAAAAAGCCTCTTCAAAGGAGCTCTCCAAAAGCCACCCAAAATCTCCAAATTGTTTAAATCCGGAGATGTGGCTCCACAAATAGTAGGAGAACAGTGATTAGAATACTATGGAAGAAATCCCAATAAAAATGGAGCTCTATTAATTAAACTATGAAGAAATAAAATGGAGGCTCACCTAGTTTTTAGGAAAAATGATAGAATATTGAAAGGAGGCACAACTTTCTAAAAGGATACTATATAGGCAAAGGGGGTCCTTGGCCGGCCAAGAGTTAGGGTTAGGGTTTCTAGGGTGCATCCAAGGGCTAGCAATAAATCAAGTCTAATGAGTGGCCTAGAATCTAGGGCTCCTTCCTAGTCCATTTGTAAACCACTTAACCTAGCTAAACATGACTTAAACCTATTTAACCAATACTAACTAAAACTCAATGTGGCTAACTAAGCTAGCTATGACTAATCTAGGTTAGGTCCAATCTAGGTTAGGCTAACCAAAACCACATGGCAATCAATTAATTAGTATTTAAATCACACCATTCAATTAAATCATTTTAAATTCCTAATAAAATATATTAAATTTAAATAATTCAAAAATGACAAAAATACCCTTAAACTAGGAATGTGGTAGTGACATGATTGATAGTACTTATGCTTTATTTCCTAGTCAACATGTTTGAATCTCTAGAAGCTCATAAATTTTTACAGATATAGTTAAAGGGATGTTAGTTAACTCATAATGGCAGGACAGCACCGTACTGTCGCCATTTAATTGAATTTTGGAGACTATGGATACACTGCAGCCAGCAGCGCACTAGCGAAGCCTGACCCCTAGAGTTGAAATTAGTTTAAGAAAATATAGGTTATAGAATATTGCTAAAACTATGGCTAGTGGTCCTCTTTGATCGTAGTTACCCTTGAGTCAATATTGGATAGAGTTAAGTAATGTTCGATTTGTATCATATTTGGGTTACGAAACCAAGGGTTTGTCACAGCCAGAATATACGGACAAGGCATAATCCTCGGTAAAATGAATAGAAAAATGTCCTGTATGCTCACTAGGATCCAAAGCCAATACTAGTAAAAGTTCTGCAAGTTGGGTGGCATGTCTCCCAACCTAGCATTCTATGGTCGACCTTGTGATCTATTGACGAGGAAATTGACTGACACTAATAGGTTCACCTAGAATATAGAATTCATAAGTCCATAAACCATTAGTCAACCAAGGACTTATGGATAAGGAGATAGTAGGATGACCATATGAGCAAGAACACCGAATAAGGTTTTGATTCTCACAAAACTCAAACTACTTGTGCCTTCTTTCAAAAATCTCGCATACTTATATGTTGACTATCTTGACCAATGATGCTATTACAGCCTAGTTTTACAAGTTTACTCTTTTATCGAGCTTGATTCAAGATATATGTTTAGTGGGGACGCCTACTAACATATTGTCTAATCAGAATCGATGTATTATGGTCTGATCAACCGTAGTGCACTTGGTTCGCTCTTCATTTAATTACCTACATGGATTGAGATAAAGAGATATCTAGGATCTCATCCTCGACTGCATTGACAATTTCTCTTGAATTATACCTTCGCCTTTGAATCATGAAATTGTACTCAGAGACATCCTTCTTGAACTTTGTATTATTTTTGTCTTTCACTGATTTGGAAAGACGGAAGCTCGTAATTGGTAGAGAGATACCGAGTATCTCCATGGCTATGGTAGTTGTATACATATATGTATTTATCATCGGCCAGCCATGTGGCTTGAACCTTGCCTTGAGTTACTCGTTCTCCTCTTGACCCCCAAACTGCTATTGGGACTTTCTAGCCATTTGAATTTGATAATGAGTAGGGTTTTACCCTTGGTCAAAATGCCAACCCAGGAGAATATCTCTTCGCAAGAAACCAATTATTGTGAGGCTCTAGTTAATTGCTTGAAGCTTGCTTTAACTAGCAACCTTTAAGCTCTAACTTAACCCTCCCTCGACCAAAGCCCACAGTTTAGACGTGAGATGAATAGAAATTCATGACTCAATTGTTAGAAAATCTTTTCATAAGATGTGCCTTAGAGTTAGTTACCTCGTCGACAACTCTTGTATACTGTGGACGAGTATATCATTCTATTTTATAGACCATGTGTCATTGTACACACTCATTTTCTATTAATTGAGGAACGATCCTTGACTTGACTTAGATCTACCGTATCCTGTTACGTCGCGCCTTATTCTTTATTAACAAAGAGTCGAGGTACAATATTCGAACTTTGGAACTCTGCTAACCTCATTATTCCTAAAACCATGTCCTAGCTTCTAAGGTGGGTAGACTGTAAGCTTTCTAAAAATTTTAGGAACAAAAATTATCGATTGATTAGAATGATTTCCATTAGGATGATAATTAGTATCTCATAGGCTTCCACTTTACATTTAGATTATTTTGTGTCCCCGACCGTGTCAGTAATATTCGGAGTACGAGACCAGCTGTTACCTTCCAATAAATTTTATATGCAAGATCTAGATGAGTTCACCTTCATCTAGGTATATCATGTTCCACTCAAATACGTCCCCTTGTACTCTATTTTTATGGTACGACTTTTGGGTCAAAGGGACTAGCTATAACCCTTACCATAATACCTGTATACTTCCTGATTTCCATTAGAGACTCCACCTCGACTCAAACATTTTGAACCAATATATGGCTGTGATCTACACGAAGCCCACTACGCACATGACACTAGTGTGCCAATCAATTGTGTCTTCTCGTGCTACTTAAACACCAAAGTCACTGAAGGCATATTTTTGGGCTTTAGAAACCTAGCTAACCAACCTGACTGGCAACTAGCTCAACCACTCGGGTGGAAACCTATTCTAGGTTACCGTAGCCTAGTAGAAATAGTTTTAGCATTGGGATCTTGTCCAATCCTTATAGATTAAAATCCAAGGTTCTTCCAACCAAGAATTGATGTCCAATCAAGGAACCCATTAAGACCCACTAAAACCCATACATGTATACCACCATATTTAGACTATAAAATCAACATATTTGAAATAGGTCCCTATATCTATTATGTAGTCTCTACCTCTTAGAATGTGAAGTCATTTGTAATCCTTATTTCATCTACCTGGAAGTTGTGATACGATCTTGTATTACATTTATATCCCTTGCTCGTGTGTTTAAATAACCACTGAAAGGATCACAATCTTGATTTTCCAAATTCCGTTCTATTATAGGATCTTGTTTAGAGTAAACTTCGTGAATGGAACTTCTGTATTGCATGGATTGCAAGGCCCTCTGAGAAATGAAGGGTTCTTCGAGTTAGCAAGTGACTGGACTAGAGTAGCCCAATCTAGCAAATAAGTCAGTGGTTTATAAACCTTCTTTCTGTCTGCATCATTGAATACTCTCTACCGCTCTGGAAATGTCATATTGCTCCCGATTATTCTTCCTCATATTCCTGTCCTTCCTATTGCAGAGCGACGAATAGTCATGCTTATTAGAATTTACCAGTATACCTCAGCTACTTGTATAAATTGTTACTTGTAAAATTTTGGGTCGCTTGATAGATAGGAGAGGGTTGTAGATGCCTTATGCTATAGATAACTGTGGTAGTTGCTTTTAGCAATTAGTTGGAGGATTATAATGTTTTAGCGACATGGGTTTAGAGGGAGTAGGGTGACCAAAGATGGGTAGAAGTCCTCGAGAAATTGCAGTTTCAAATGACCATGAGAATAGATGATAGCTAATGGAAACCGTCTTCTATCATAGCGGATGGACTCTTCCCTTAAATTTCGAGGACGAAATTATTTTTAAGGTGGATAGATTTGTAACCCCTTTTCCCAAAATTTGATGATATATTTTATTTATTTATTTAAATTAAATGGTGATTTTTAGAGTTTTATAAATAATTACTTAGTTAATTATTACGGTAGATGACTTTAGCCAAAATGGAGTTTTGGAGTACAAGGTGACTAGAAATCGTGGCACGGATAGTACAATGGCGTGCTTTGACTAGTGTATTAGCCATAGTAGGAAAGGTCGAGCCATAGAGATGTCCTAACTAGGAAAACCAGGCCAAGTTATGATTTAACCTCTATCGAAGATTTATTTAATTATTAATTATATTATTGAGTTTAGGGAAACCGGTTATACCATTTTAGCCCGGACTGGACCTGAACTGAGCCCAAGCCCATGTAGTCATGTGGCCCAATGACATTCGTGTTGATGGATTTGGTAGGAGGGTGTTGTATTTCGTTTTAATGATTTAATGAATATTTTCTAAGTATTCGTAATTAAATATTATAAATATTATTTTTAGTCGATCGTCAATGACAATTGTATAAAATAGGTCCTTGTACGTTTTGGGATTATTAGACTACACATAGTGGTATATATACACCATTAATCTTTTATTGAATTTCGTTAATAATATTATTATTATATTATTGAGGTTATTATTATATAATATTACCTTATTATTATTGGTTCTATTATTTTTGGTCAATTAAATATTATATATATAGTCATATATGTATATAATTAGGCCCTACACTAGGAATAGAATATATTGGGGTTTATTTAGATTTTATGGATATTACTATATAAGTATTTATTTGAGTATATATATATATATATATATATATATATATATATATATATATATATATATATGAATAGTTATATTAATAAAAAAAAGAAGGGAAATCACACTGCCTAGGCAGCAGCTACAGGCCAGATCAGCCCAGACCAACCCGATAGCCCAAGACCCAAATCAAGCTTAAGCTAACCCATGCTCAGCCCCATTATAACTCCCTGAATCATATTTGGTAAAGTTTTGAGATTTTCTAAAATATTATTTTTATAGAAAACATGTTTCTTTACTAAAAAAGATTTTTTTTTTTAAGTGAAGGTTATTTCTCAAATACTGTTTAAAAGTTATTGGTTAATAAAACAATTTTATAAAGAAAAAAATTGATTCCCTTAAATGAGATTAAGCATTCTGTTATCATTTTGGCAAATGATTCTTGTAAAGTTTAGTGGATTAATTTGTTTTTAATTATAAATAGTTATTGATTTGTAGATGGTTATGAATTGCTGCTGATTTTATTCCTAATTATTAATTACTTATAATTAGCTAAATCTGTTTTAATTTGGAAAACTGTTTTGAACTATTGAATATTGAATCTGTTGGATATTTTGATTTTCGAAAAACTGTTGGAGGAAAACATTTGCAATTTTGAAAATCTGTTTGGAAATTTGAAATCTGATTGGAAACTATTTTGATTTGAAATCTGTTTATTTCTATTACCAATGATTATTGCCTACCCCCAGATCTATTTGTTATTACCTACACTGCCATTACATAATTACCCCCAGATCTATACTAATTTACATCACTGCCACTCAGTAAATTACTATAAATAATATTATATTAATATACAGTTTTTAAGATCTGACACATACTCTCTCTCTGACATGTCACACAATTCCTCTCTCTCTCATGTTCTCTCTCTCTCTGCTCGAGGAGCAACCACCGACGAGTGCGGCCATTTCCCGGCCATCCTCAGCCGTGCGCCACCGCACACCCTCGTCGAAGCATCGCCGAGCTCACCGTCGCGTCGATCGCCAACCAGCCACCACTGACGTCGCGGAGCTCGAGGCAACCTCCTCGACTGCCGAGCCACAGTTCTGAAGACCGCGCCACCGCCATCTATCCGAGCTCTTCTCGACTGCAGAGCCCGCATCGATCTCTGTGCTGACCCTTCGAGAAGCGCACCGACCCTTCGAGACTCGAGTGGTCAGCTCGAGTCCCGTACGACCGAGCCCCGAGGAGACTCGTCGAGCCACCGCCGCGGAGGAGCATCACCGTCATCAGCCGTTCGACGTAGCCACCGAGTCGACGGAGCCGATCGGAGTTGAGGATAGTCGCTGTCGAGACGCTGACCAAAGCTCCTCGTCGATCTCGACGGCCGAGTTTGCCGCCGTGCCTGGATCCGCCACTGAGCCACCGAGGATCGACATCTCCACCGCGGTCGGTGAGCCTTCCCCATCGCTCTTCTCGAACCTCTTTTCTTTCTGGTCCTCTGTAAATTAAGGTTTTAATTGGGATTTTGGGTTTCTGACCTAGAAATTGGGGGCTATGGTTTTGTGGTGACAAGAAGAAGAACTTAGGGTTAGGGTTTCGAACCCAGGGAAGAAGATATGACATTAGGGTTTCGGGTTGGGAAAGTCTGAGGAAGATGAAGGCTCATACCTAGGGTTAGGGTTTCTGAAGAAGAAGATAAAGGGACAAAAGGGTTGGGATGAGTTCGGTCGACCGAGTTTCGGCTAGGGTTAGGGTTCGGTTCTCCCTTACGGCTGAATGGAAGTGAAGGATGAGGAGAAGGAAGTGTAGGCGGAGGAGAAATATTTAGGGTTAGGGTTTGGGAGCGGTCTGGTGTGAGGAAGACGATGGGAGTGGGGAAATGGGTTTTGTTGGTCGACTGAATGGAAATGGGGTTGAGGAGAGAAAAGGCTGAGAATTTATGTTAGGGTTATAAATAAGTGTTAGGGTTATATATTTTTTTTCTAAAAGCATCACTTTTTTAGTAACCTTATTTCCTTAAATTTTGAATGAGAATCATATGGGCAAATGTTTGCATATTGTATTTGTTACAAGTGTTAATGTAAATGTCTGATATTCTATATTGTAGATAATATGGTGTGTGGTGTCACACAGAAGATTATATTATCAGTTCCCTATGGAGTATATAAATAGTTCACAACCTAGATGGACTTGGACAATCTATTGGAAAGGTTGTAGTGTAATCTGGTATTAGTCTATCTTGCCTATAGGTTTACACTAGTACACTTTGTGTGTATTGAACAGGACCACTTGAGGTTGTTCTCTTTGTACTGACTACATAAGAGAATAAACACCTCTGTTATTATGGATGCTTGTGCTCTTAACCCAGATATAATAACGGACATGTATATGCAGTGTGCATTATTTTGACTCATAAAAGAGTGAGATTCATTATGGATCAACAACCTCTATGAATTGGGTAATAACATTGTATGTATGATGAGCTGTTGATTATAAATGGAATCCATGTCCCGATACATCGGGTTGATGATGTCCCCTTAAGGAGCTCATAAGGATTGTCATGTAAACCCTGCAGGTAGATTATATCCGACATGACAAATAAAGTTGAGCGGTACTACTTAAGGATAAAAGATGTCGAATCAATATAGTTGTCAGTAACTTAATTTGATCGACGGACATACGATATCTTAACATGGGGAGCCAAATGAGCATATAATAAAAGGAGCCTACAAACATAATTTGGGATTAGGGAGGTAGTACAACAATAGCTCATTAGTAGACCGAGCTATTGTTAATGGGCCTGGATTGTGTGTTCGGGCTGAACACGGGATATCCAGATCCGTTAGGAGGCCTAACCCTAATTTCTCCTCATGGTCCTTGCCGTAGCCTATATATATCCTTTATTCTCTGGCCGCCATATTACCGATCAAAAATCTGAAACTTTCTCTAAATTCATGATTCATGTAAGGAGAGAAAGAGAGGGCTGCCAAGGAGAAGAAAAGGTTGGGAGATCGTCTTCCACACGACGTCCAACTCGAGGAAGGAATACGTGCAGAAGATCTTGGGGTCGTCCGCTCGAGATTGCCAGGAATTACTTGTCTCCTTTCTACCGCAGGTATAATTCGTGAACCCTAGTTTCCGCCTATGAAGGGTTAGAACACGTATTAGATCTGTTTAACTTTCTATCGATCAATACGCACACCAAAGAAAGGGTCCTGGGAATCCCCAGTTCCATCAATTGGTATCAGAGCCACTTTGGATCTACGTATTGATTGATACATCCATGTTGTCCAATAAAACCTGCGCTGTGTAATAGTCGGTAGATGTAGATCTGTTCTAACTCGGTTTTGTAGGCATCTTAGATCCAACTATTATGGTCCAATGCATATTTTTTATTGTGTTGTTTAAACCACGGACATGTCGTGGATGTTGTTGTTGCTGTAGATGTAATTAAAATCACGAGGGTTGATCATGCTTATTATTTTAATTTTGCAATCTAGATTATGTGTGAACTCCTTCGGGAGGCATAGGATTGATGTAATTTTAATTTATTTTTGATCAATCGTGATGTCGGTGGTGGCTGTTTCTGACGTCGGATGAGATGCTAGTTTTAAGCAGTCCAAAAGCAGACAGATGATTTTCGATGAAGGAATCGATAGCCAAAACCTAAAAAAATGGGGTGCTGCCCCGAACCCCGCGACCTGACCGGGCAGGTCGAACCCCGAATAGATCTGTGCAGCGCCAGATTTTAGATTCGGATAGTTGAGGACGGAGCAGCAAAGATTACCATAATAGTTGGATATTTTCTCTTATTTTTGTCATTTTACTTTTTCTGATTATGCATGTTTATTATTGTATGGTTGTTTTTTTTGAAAACCCAAGCCTACAATAATAATGGACAACATGGACATAATATCAACTAGTAGAAAAACCCTCATTGTTAAATAACTAAGTGGGATAGGATATTTATTTAGTTTAAATCCTATGGTCTCCATTACTGGTTTGTAGGTGATGTAATTATACTTGCGTGTTGGCTATAGTATTTTCCTCCATATCGGATGAGTATAATTATGGATCACCAGTACAAACTTCCTTAGGGATAATTATAGAAAGTTACCTAGTATGTGTTCACTTCTCCATCTGAAGGAACTCATTACAAGGTAATGGACTTAGTATTAAGTAATGGTATACACTTAGATACAAATAATGGTATCCTCCCCATCGGAGTCACTGCTATTATTTGTATGACCAGAGCAAGACCAGCATATTAATTTTATTTGTCATAAAGTTATGTTGACATGATAGTAAAATTAATAAGCAAAACCTACTTGAACAAAGTTGAATTTGTATACGTCTACACTATCGTGGCATGTTAAATTCATGGTGTTCAAGGTGTTGGTGAATTTCTTATTATTGTTTTGAGAGAATCAATATTTAGTTAATTCAAAAAGTTTTTTTCCCTATATAATTTTATTTATGTGATTCTCATGATTTCAAAAATGGGTTCTTTCAATCCACTTATGGTGATTCTTAAAGAAAACAAACTTACTGGACCTAATTATATTGACTAGAAACGTAATTTAGATATTGTTCTGACTGCTGAGGAGTACAAATATGTACTTGTTGAGGAATGCCCATCTAAGCCTGATGCTAACTCTGATGAAGAGGTCAAAGAGGCTTATAAGAAGTGAAAAAAGGCAGATGAGATGGCACGGTGTTACATTCTGGCATCTATGTCAAATGTACTGCAACATCAGCATCAGGCCATGGCCACTGCTTATGACATGATGTATAACCTCAAGGAACTCTTCGGACATCAGAGTAGAGCAGCTAGGTAGTTTGCTATAAAATGTTTGATGAATACAAAAATGGCTGAGGGTACACCAGTAAGGGATCATGTTCTCAAGATGATGGGTCATCTGAATGAGATAGAGATCCTTGGAGCTGAAATCGATGGAGAATCCCAGGTCGATATCATTCTCAGGACTCTGCCTAAAAGTTTTGACAATTTCTGCCTTAATTACAACATAAACAAAAGGTTGTATAGTTTGGCAGAACTTGCAAAAGAGCTACAGGATGCTGAATCTCTCTTTAGGCAGAGTGGTCATATTTTTGTTTTTGAAAAGGCTTCTACTTCTAAGCCAAAAAGCGGTAAGAAGAAGAATAACATTCAGAAACAGGCAAACTCAGCAAAGAAGGGTATGGGACCTCAAGGCGCGGTAAAAAAGCCGAAAGACAAATATTTTAAGTGCAAAGGATCAGGACATTGGAAGACTGATTGTCCACTTCTCAAATAAGGGAACAAAGAAGGTATATCTTATTTACTAGTAGTTGAAACATGTTTAGCGGTGTTATCTACCGGCACCTGGTATGTAGATACAGGAGCCACTAATCATGTCTGCAATATATTGCAGGGGTTCCAGAAAACCAGACGGCTCAGTGATGGAGAGATATGCTTGTTCATGGGTGATGCTACAAAAGTATCGGTCCTTGCATTAGGAGATGTTACTTTATCTTTTGGTAGAAATAAGTCTTTGACATTGAGAGATTGTCTTTATGCACATTCACTTAGAAGGAATTTAGTTTCTGTTTCTATGTTAGTTAAGGATGGATATTCAATTTATTTTAATGACAATATTGTTATTAGAAAGAATAAACATTTTATCTGTTCTGGTGCATTGGTTGATAATTTATATGTCATTAATCCTATTTTGCCCACAATGCAACTTATGGAAATGAATAATATGTCATCTAACTTAAATAAGAGAAAAGAACCTTCTTGTATGAACCAAACATATCTTTGGCACTTGCGATTGGGGCATATTAACCTAAGAAGGATTCAAAGACTGGTTAAAGATGGACCTTTGAGTTTATTGGGAGTGGAGGCACTACCAGTCTGTGAATCCTGCTTAGAAGGTAAAATGACCAAAAGGCCATTTACGGCAAAGGGGTATAGGGCCAAAGATGTGTTGGAATTGGTTCATTCTGATTTGTGTATACCCATGACTATCCAAACTAGAGGTGGCTTTGAATATTTTGTCACATTTATTGACGATTATTCAAGGTATGGATACATTTATTTGATGCGCCGTAAGTCTGAGTGCTTTGAGAAATTCAAAGAGTACAAGGCAGAAACGGAGAAATGTCATAGAAAATTTATCAAGTCATTACGATCAGATCGTGGTAGCAAGTACCTCTTTGCAGAGTTTAGGGATTATTTATCAGAGGCTGGATTTGCATCCCAATTGACTGCACCTGGAATGCCCCAGCAGAATGGTGTAGCCGAAAGAAGGAATAGAACTCTTATGGAGATGGTTAGATCAATGATGAGTTATTCGGATTTGCCAGATTCATTTTAGGATATGCCTTAGAGACTGCAGCTTATATTTTGAACTTGGTTCCTTCTAAGTCAGTACCTCTTACTCCCACAGAGCTGTGGATTGGGCGTAAGCCTAGTCTGAAACATGTTCGCATTTGGGATAGTCCAGCACATGTGCTGAATGGGAAAGCAGATAAGTTAGAATCTCGTACAGAAGTACGCTTGTTTGTAGGCTATCCAAGAGGAATAAAAGGAGGTTTATTTTATAGTCCTAAGGATCAGAAGGTCATTGTTAGCACCAATGCCCGGTTCTTAGAGGAAGACTATGTGATGAACCATAAACCCACAAGTAGAGTTGTTCTAGAAGAACTGAGATGTGAGACACCAAGTACTTCAGTACCAACAATAGGATGAACCACAAATAACTGTACAACGTGTCACAAATGTTACACCACAACCGATAGTGCCTCGTCGTAGTGGGAGGGTTGTGATACAACCTGATAGATATATGTTCTTGGGAGAGTCGTCAGACATCGTCCCTGAGGAACAAGATTATGATCCCTGTAACTACAATGAAGCACTCCAAGATAAAGATGCAGAGTCTTGGCAAAAAGCAATGATATCTGAAATAGAATCTATGGATTCTAATCAAGTCTGGGAGCTTGTAGAACCACCCGTTGGTGTAAAAGCCATTTGATACAAGTGGGTCTATAAGAGAAAAAGAGGATCAGATGGTAAGGTTGAAACCTTTAAAGCTCGGCTTGTAGCAGAAGCTTTTACTCAAAAAGAGGGTATCGATTATGAGGAAACCTTTTCTTCTGTTGCCATGCTTAAGTCTATCCGGATTCTTTTATCTATTGCAGCTCATCTCGATTATGAGATTTGGCAAATGGATGTCAAGACAGCTTTCCTTAATGGAAGTCTTGAGGAAGACATCTATATGAAGCAACCAGACGGGTTCATTGAAAAGGGCCAGGAGCATCTTGTTTGTAAGCTCAAGAAGTCCATTTATGGACTTAAGCAAGCTTCCAGATCTTGGAACATATGTTTTGATCAGGTGATAAAATACTATGGATTTGATTAATGTCAGGATGAATCATGTGTATACAGAAAGTGTGACGGAAACGTGGTGGTGTTCCTAGTACTTTATGTAGATGACATCTTGCTCATTGGAAACAATGTGAAGGTGTTATCTGATGTAAGGGTATGGTTATCCAAACAGTTTGATATGAAGGACTTGGGAGAAGTAGGTCACATCCTTGGGATCAAAGTTCTACGAGATCGCAAGAAAAGGATGTTGGGCTTCTCCCAAGCTTCCTATATCAATACTGTACTAACTCATTTTAGTATGCAAAATTCTAAGAAAGGTTTCTTACCTTTTAGACATGGGATTGCTCTATCAAAGAGCAGTGTCTGAGGACACCTAAAGAGATAGAGAACATGAAAGCAGTTTCTTATGCTTCAGCAGTAGGAAGCTTAATGTATGCAATGCTATGTACGAGACCAGACATCTGCTTTGCCGTAGGCATGGTCAGCAGATATCAGTCTAACCCAGGACAAGAGCATTGGACTACCGTAAAGCATATTTTGAAGTACCTGAAAAGGACTAAAGAGTATATGCTAGTTTATCAGGCAGATAGTTTAGTTCCCTTGGGATATACAGACTCAGATTTTCAGTCAGATAGGGATTCCAGAAAATCTATCTCAGGTTATGTGTTTACTTTGGGAGGTGGAGCCATTGTATGGAGGAGTATCAAGCAAAAATGTATTGCTGATTCCATCATAGAAGCCGAGTATGTGGCAGCCTCTGAGGCAACCAAAGAAGCGGTTTGGCTCAGAAACTTTCTGTTGGACTTGGATGTGGTACCTAGTTTGCCTAAGTCTATTACACTTTATTGTGATAATAGTGGTGCAGTTGCAAACTCGAAGGAACCACGAGCCCATAAGACTGGCAAACACATTGAGCGCAAGTACCACCTGATACGAGATTTCGTAAAGAAAGGAAAAGTTGCTGTGATCAAGATAGCATCAGCCGACAACCTAGCCGATCCCTTTACAAAGAGCTTACCAGCTAAGGCTTTTGATAGTCATATTGAGGGAATGGGAGTCAGATGTGTAGCATCATGGCTTTAAGTATAAGTGGGAGATTTGTAACAGTATACTGAAAAGCAATGCTTTGAGTATAAGTGGGAGATTGTTAGGGTTATATACTAAAAGTATCACTTTTTTAGTAACCTTATTTCCTTAAATTTTGAATGAGAATCATATGGGCAAATGTTTACATATTATATTTGTTGCAAGTGTTAATGCAAATGTCTGATATTCTATATTGTAGATAATATGGTGTGTGGTGTCACACAGAAGATCATATTATCAGTTTCCTATGGAGTATATAAATAGTTCACAACCTAGATGGACTTGGACAATCTATTGGAAAGGTTGTAGTGTAATCTGGTATTAGTCTATCTTGATTATAGGTTTATTCTAGTACACTTTGTGTGTATTGAACAGGACCACTTGAGGTTGTTCTCTTTGTACTGACTACATAAGAGAATAAACACCTCTGTTATTATGGATGCTTGTGCTCTTAACCCGGATATAATAACGGATATGTATATGCAGTGTGCATTATTTTGACTCATAAAAGAGTGAGATTTATTATGGATCAACAATCTCTATAAATTAGGTAATAACATTGTATGTATGATGAGCTGTTGATTATAAATGGAATCCATGTCCCGATACATCGGGTTGATGATGTCCCCTTAAGGAGCTCATAAGGATTGTCATGTAAATCCTGCAGGTGGATTATATCCGACATGACAAATAAAGTTGAGCGGTACTACTTAAGGATAAAAGATGTCGAATCAATATAATTGTCAGTAACTTAATTTGATCGACAGACATACGATATCTTAACATGGGGAGTCAAACGAGCATATAATAAAAGGAGCCCACAAACATAATTTGGGATTAGGGAGGTAGTACAACAATAGCTCATTAGTGGACTGAGCTATTGTTAATGGGCCTGGATTGTGTGTTCGGGCTGAACATGGGATATCCAGATCCGTTAGGAGGCCTAACCCTAATTTCTCCTCATGGTCCCTCCCGTAGCCTATATATATCCTCTATTCTCTGGCCGCCATATTACCGATCAGAAATCTGAAACTTTCTCTAAATTCGTGATTCACGTAAGGAGAGAAAGAGAGGGCTGCCAAGGAGAAGAAAAGGTTGGAAGATCGTCGCCCACACAACGTCCAACTCGAGGAAGGAATACGTGCAGAAGATCTTGGGGTCGTCCGCTCGAGATTGCCAGGAATTACTTATCTCCTTTCCGCCGCAGGTGTAATTCGTGAACCCTAGTTTCCACCTATGAAGGGTTAGAACACGTATTAGATCTGTTTAACTTTCTATCGATCAATACGCACAACAAAGAAAGGGTCCTGGGAATCCCCAGTTCCATCAATAAGTGGACCGGGTTTGTATGGCCGTGAGTGCGGGCTTTAGTTTAACCGGTTTTAAATAATTGTTGATTAGCAGTGTAAGATAGAGTTCATATTTCGGTTGATAGCAGTGGGCCGGGTCTTATGGGCCAGTGGGGTGGGCTCAACAGAATGAAATAAATATGAAAATTATGTTTGGGTTAAAACCAGATTATTTTGGATTATAGGCCAAGTCTAGAAGCAAGCACTGGGCTGATTTCATAGGCTGAGAATTAAGTTTATTGCTAAGTGTTTTATCAGAGACTGTGGGCTGCCAATGAAATAGAAAGTATAAACAGTAAGGAGCTTTTGTAGTGAAGTGGTTTTTGTATCTTGGGCTTCAGCCCAGATCCATGCTTGGGCTGGATTTGATTAACAATAGTCTATCAATAATTAGTGTAGTTATCAGTTATGTTTCCTCATTAAAATTGTAGATAAATAATTGTTAATTTCTAGTAATTCACTAGATATACTTTAAAGTGTTTTTATTTCTTAATAGTCATTTAAAATATTATTAGTAGCAAATTACTGCTGGTTTATATTTATAATTGATGATTTAACTAGTAAATATGTCTCTAAGCCAAAGCTATTTTTATAAACTTTACCAAATTGTTTTCATAATAATTAATTAGTCTATGGTTAGGAATAAATTGGTTAGATAAATGTTCTAATATTTTCTTGCTAGATTATTTTAGAAAACGTTTCTAAAAAGTTTATATGTTTATAATAATATTTCTATTATGTTCTAAATCTCATAATCTTGATTTTACTAAGTATTATATTAAATAAATATTTTAAATAAGGATTTTAACCTTAAATTGATATTTAATGATATTTTTGTATAACAAAACTATATATCTATATCTATCTTCTAAAATAGTGTTTTACTAGTGATTATTGTAAATCTATGTTATATATATTTTCAAAAAAAATATTGCTAGCTAGTTTGCCTGTAATTATTATTATAGATAATTAATTATCTATATGGTTAGCTTTAATGTCACTATTTCAAAACCCTAATAAACTTGTACAAAATATAACAGGTGAACAACCATGCAGTACTACTCTTGTGCAACCAAACCGAGGCAAGTACACTGACTCGACTTGTACTCTGTATTTTCTGTCTTACATTCATGTGCCATGTTCTCATATCGGACATGAGATACACACGATTGTCTTGTACTATTGTTCATTGCTTGTGAGTCATTGTTTATTACGGGGATTGGGGAAAATATTAGCTTTTGTATGACCACACCCAACATAGGTATTGTGGATGTAGTACCCCGTCCCGCTCAGTCAATCGGAGGAATAGGAACGCCGACGGCGTTCGAACTTAGCCTTGCAACGGCTGCTCAGAGACATCGCTCGATTGAGACGACCGCTCGCTCAAGTGGGGTAGTTTCGGTGAACTCGCCTCATCTTAGCCTTCATATAATAAATCACATTTTTTCAACTTGCACAAGTAGGCTTGACAATAAAAAGAGACAAATTTACATAGCTAAAGGGAATAATCCCGACGGGTCAAATTGAGTTAGAATATAGAAAGGTCCAACGGTCGGCTTAGAGTTGGTGCACGGCGTGCTTTGAAAATGACACTCGGTCCTTCGTCCCGTGGCTTGGGAGAAGGAAAGTTGGTTGAGTAGGCGAAGTCATGAATCATAGCCTAAGTTATAGGCGTCGCCCGCATGAATGCTTCATAAGGCATGTACGGTCCCATCGTCTAAGGCTTGGCATAGCCTTGACCCGCCCTATGAGTTAAGTTGCGTCGCACGGCTGCAGGCGTAAGTCTAGGCGCCCAAAAGACTTGGTCGTTCAAAAGTCGAACGCATGTGCGGAACGTTTCCGCAATGCGAGGCTTGACGCAGCCTTTGCTCGTCGAGTCGTTGTGCGTTTAAGTCAGGTAAGTTATGTTAGGCTATCGGAGTGGTAGCAAGCACGATCCTACGAGTCTATGGTTGGGTATAACCACATAGTCTTACGGTCTCAAGGCCCGTCATATAAATTATGACTTTGGCGATAGCGTCGCGTAGATCAGAAGTCAGTTTGAGGCACGATGCACGAACTTAGTATTTAAGGCATGAACCACGGTTGATTGAATAAGTTTTGGAGAAAGGACTATCGAATAGCCATTAAGTTGAATGAAATGATACGATAACATGGAAAGAATGCTCGCGGCCGTGGGTCGTCGAGGGGTCTCAAATGATAGAAAGAATGCTCGCGACCGTGGGTCGTCGAGGGGTCTCAAATGATAGAAGTCTTGATATTGGTTTGAAAGAGATGGTAACATTGGTAGAGAAATGACTGTGTGAGACGTCAGTTTGTGTCGAGTCTTGCATGGTCATTGGACAACTTGTCGACAAAGTAGAGTTTCTATGCGCGACAACCCTGGGCGCCGAGGGACCGCGTCATTTCGAAGGGAAACACGGTATAGCCGTAGCTGGACGAACCGCTCGGGTTATTTGGGAACTTTCTTCGGGGCTAGCTACTTGCGATGAAAGGGTCTTCGAATAACAAGGCTATAAGTCCACGATAGCTTGTGGTGTTAGTGACCAATTCATATAGATGGGTCGACACGAACGACAATCCGCGTGTGTGCCTTTGGATTTAGTCTAGTTGAATGTGTGTATGGTTGGAACACAAGTGTTTGGGCCTAAGATTTGGTCGCAACGTAGGCGACGTGCTTCGGCACGAGAGGTGGCGTCGAGTCTTATGTTGTTGGCATATAAGTTGCATGTTATGATTGAGTTGTCTTGAGTTTAAGTCAGGAGGTGCCGCAAGGCAAAGTTGGTCGAGTGACACTTAGTTCACAAGTTGGATGGGTCGGTTGATAATTTAGTAGCAAAGGGCCGCGAGGCGACGATATGATTGAGTCTCATTGAGTTACGAGGCGTGACCTCAGCAAGGACTTATAGCACGGTCACACGGGAAATAAAGTCTTATCGCGTAGTTGCGTCTCTGATTTTAGCCGTAAGGCAAACACGACTCGATAGGTTAACGTTGTTGGCACGAGAAGGGTCTTGAGGCAAGGTATGAGTTAACGTTGTCGTTGTAAGCACGAGATGGCCTAAAGACACAAAATAGGCAAGGCGTTTGTCCTAAAACTGATCCTAAGACAAGACTAGAAAGACAATTGATAAGAATGGACTATATTGCACAAAGTAAATCAAATGTGTTGGGTTTGTATGGGTGGACGAGGAGCTCGTTCTACCAGTACAGTTGAGTACTGACACCCATATAGTTTTCATGTGCAGGCACAGGTAGAAGCTCGTGGTGCGGAGCTCGCTTGGATGCGTCGAGGCACGGAGTTCCTTGGCGATTCGAAGCGTGCAGCCACATGGAGTGAAGACTTATACGGGACATAATGTATGGACGTCGCCTTCCGAAGCTTCCGCAGGATCTCGACATGTATTGAGAGATGAGAGAGAGCTGAGTGACTTGTAAATATGAGATGAGTGAGCTTGAGTGATTGTAATCTTGGCCTTGCACCCTATTGTAACCTTTGTTTCAATATCAATAAAGAGCTTCTTTTGAATAACTTGTGTTTGTTCTAATTTTCGCTGCTATTATTCAATATCTCTGTACGGGACTTTTGTGCGACGACCCCGTCGCAGCCGCTAAAATCGGCCGTTATGGAACTCGTCTTGCACGAGCACAATCTAGGCTCGTGCGGCATCACGCCTTAGCGAGGACGATCGCTCCTACGGGAGCGGGGCATGACATAATGGTATCAGAGCACGGCTTTACGTCCTTGGACTATCGATTGAATTCTTTAACTCCGTTGTTTCCGCAAACTCTGAAGTATTGCTTCCACAAAGTTGATATCATTGGTGCGCTCTCTCTCTCTCAATTGTCCCATGGGATGTCCATACAATAAGTCTATCTATTTCGCAAAACATAGGAGAACAGTTTTTGACAAAACAAAAAGATGGTTCGCGTAAGCACGGTTGGCTAAGTCGGGCTGGGCATATATACCAAAGTTGTGTCGACCTTAGAAAAGTTGAGTGTGGGATTCGAATTGTGTCGGACGAGAATGAGTTAGACTTGATTGAGTAAATGGGATGACTATCGATAGGGGTGCTATCGAGCACGACAACGTCAGTGCGATATAGATGAGCGTGCTTGTAAATTGAGGAACGGTTCGAACGAAAAACTTGATGAAGTCGATTTGGATTCGAATGATAGTTTTAAGGATTTGTTGAATGACTTCATTCCTGAGTGGTGTATGCGATAGCTTCAGGAATGTCGATCGATTGATTGAGGAAATTGATGTTGTGAATGATTCGAGCGACGATCGAACTTGAACTTGAATGTCGAGAAGATTATCTAGTCGGACGATGGCATCATTCGCACGACTCGAAATTGGTTGCAAAGGAAGATCGTCAGGTTACGCATATCGTCGATGATATTGAGGCGTATCAAAGATCGATATGCGATAACTCGGGGGTACTCTGACTCGCCGAATAACGATCGTGCAAGTGTTATTGTTCGGTTGGGTGCTATACTTAGGATTTTGATCGAGATAAATGTTGGATGAAAATGATTGTGTTTTGATGGTTATGCGGATAACCACAACATCGACAATCTTGTCTTGTGCGAGCGCAACTCTAGCCTCGCACATGCGTTGCGTCAGATTTAGGGCGATCGTTCCGCATGAGCGCTGACATGGTGATTCATGTCGCGGGAATGATCGAACTCAAAAAATCAGAACGCGGCAACGTTGATTGTCTTGACTTGTCGATTTTATGTGAAGGAGAATTCGAGGATGTTAGGACTTGCGATTGAGGAATGAATGAAACTTGAGGATTGAGTAGGTCCAATCCGCGTATCGAGAATGAATTAGTCTAGACACAAAACAAGAGTTACATCCCGATGAGAATGGTTATCTCGCGGGAGCGTGCATGGTGATTCGTGCCCATCGTGGATAATCTGACTCGCGTGAGATCGAGGCACAATATATTGTTAAGTCAGATGACCTTATGATCGATTTCGTGAATTGGGATGAATGGCTTGGAGAGTATGGAATGTGAATTATGGTTTAGCGATGAATTACGTCATAACGTGCTTGAATTGAGAAGGATTGATAGGTGGATTATGTCGAACGTGTTTGAAGAGATAAACTATGTGAAATGGCTTGTTGAACGAACGATATTGATGTATCGAAGACTGGTTGAATGAACTTACAACATGATGGCTTTGCTGAATGACTCAGACCCCGTACGACAAATGTTGGGATGTGTGTAGGCAATCTATGCTCGATGTTTAGAAATCAAAGTGATACAAGCTTGGATAGAAAAATCCTGTACTATCAACTTGGTTTGACCTTAGGATGGGGTCAGTGTTGATATCGTTGTTTGGAAACTATGATTCCAATACTAACAATTGACTTTAGCCTAAAGAGATTGCCTAGCGGCTAGGCGAGATGTCCATGTTGTGAGAGTTAGCATCGGTAGAATTGATTTTCGGGATTGAGTGGATGAATCGATAGGTGGGATTGGATTCACTATCACAAGGCTTGGTTGAAATGCATGTATTTCGGGGACGCCTGGAATGTGTGTACGATCCAAACTAAGTGATACGCTGAATCAAGTGAGACTTGAGGAACGGAAAAGTGTCGAGGATTTTTAGATCGTGAGTTTAGAAGAAAAGGATTGTGGGTAGCACGAACGTGGCTCGGATTTGGGAAGCGCATAGGCGTAGTGTGTGCGAGAGTTCTTGAATGTTGAGTAAAGTGATAAGTTAATAAGTATACTCAGTTAGTTTCGAGGACAAAACTTTTTTTGAGTGGTGTATTATGTAGTGCCCCGTCCCGCTCAGTCAATCGGAGGAATAGAAACACCGACGGCATTCGAACTTAGCCTTGCAACGGCTGCTCAGAGACATCGCTCGGTCGAGGCGACCGTTCGCTCAGGTGGGGTAGTTTCGGTGAACTCGTCTCATCTTAGCCTTCACATAATAAATCGTATGTTTTCAACTTGCATAAGTAGGCTTGATAATAAAAAGAGACAAATTCACATAGCTAAAGGGAATAATCCCGACGGGTCAAATTGAGTTAGAATATGGAAAGGTCCAACGGTCGGCTTAGAGTTGGTGCACGGCGTGCTTTGAAAATGACACTCGGTCCTTCGTCCCGTGGCTTGGGAGAAGGAAAGTTGGTTGAGTAGGCGAAGTCATGAATCATAGCCTAAGTTATAGGCGTCGCCCGTATGAATGCTTCATAAGGCATGTACGGTCCCATCGTCTAAGGCTTGGCATAGCCTTGACCCGCCCTATGAGTTAAGTTGCGTCGCACGGCTGCAGGCGTAAGTCTAGGCGCCCAAAAGACTTGGTCGTTCAAAAGTCGAACGCATGTGCGGCACGTTTCCGCAATGCGAGGCTTGACGCAGCCTTTGCTCGTCGAGTCGTTGTGCGTTTAAGTCAGGTAAGTTATGTTAGGCTATCGGAGTAGTAGCAAGCACGATCCTACGAGTCTATGGTTGGGTATAACCACATAGTCTTACGGTCTCAAGGCCCGTCATATAAATTATGACTTTGGCGATAGCGTCGCGTAGATCAGAAGTCAGTTTGAGGCACGATGCACGGACTTAGTATTTAAGGCATGAACCACGGTTGATTGAATAAGTTTTGGAGAAAGGACTATCGAATAGCCATTGAGTTGAATAAAATGATACGATAACATGGAAAGAATGCTCGCGGCCGTGGGTCGTCGAGGGGTCTCAAATGATAGAAAGAATGCTCGCGACCGTGGGTCGTCGAGGGGTCTCAAATGATAGAAGTCTTGATATTGGTTTGAAAGAGATGGTAACATTGGTAGAGAAATGACTGTGTGAGACGTCAGTTTGTGTCGAGTCTTGCATGGTCATTGGACAACTTGTCGACAAAGTAGAGTTTCTATGCGCGACAACCCTGGGCGCCGAGGGACTGCGTCATTTCGAAGGGAAATACGGTATAGCCGTAGCTGGACGAACCGCTCGGGTTATTTGGGAACTTTCTTCGGGGCTAGCTACTTGCGATGAAAGGGTCTTCGAATAACAAGGCTATAAGTCCACGATAGCTTGTGGTGTTAGTGACCAATTCATATAGATGGGTCGACACGAACGACAATCCGCGTGTGTGCCTTTGGATTTAGTCTAGTTGAATGTGTGTATGGTTGGAACACAAGTGTTTGGGCCTAAGATTTGGTCGCAACGTAGGCGACGTGCTTCGGCACGAGAGGTGGCGTCGAGTCTTATGTTGTTGGCATATAAGTTGCATGTTATGATTGAGTTGTCTTGAGTTTAAGTCAGGAGGTGCCGCAAGGCAAAGTTGGTCGAGTGACACTTAGTTCACAAGTTGGATGGGTCGGTTGATAATTTAGTAGCAAAGGGCCGCGAGGCGACGATATGATTGAGTCTCATTGAGTTACGAGGCGTGACCTCAGCAAGGACTTATAGCACGGTCACACGAAAAATAAAGTCTTATCGCGTAGTTGCGTCTCTGATTTTAAGCCGTAAGGCAAACACGACTCGATAGCTTAACGTTGTTGGCACGAGAAGGGTCTTGAGGCAAGGTATGAGTTAACGTTGTCGTTGTAAGCACGAGATGGCCTAAAGACACAAAATAGGCAAGGCGTCTGTCCTAAAACTGATCCTAAGACAAGACTAGAAAGACAATTGATAAGAATGGACTATATTGCACAAAGTAAATCAAATGTGTTGGATTTGTATGGGTGGACGAGGAGCTCGTTCTACCAGTACAGTTGAGTACTGACACCCACATAGTTTTCATGTACAGGCACAGGTAGAAGCTCGTGGTGCGGAGCTCGCTTGGATGCGTCGAGGCACGGAGTTCCTTGGCGATTCGAAGCGTGCAGCCACATAGAGTGAAGACTTATACGGAACATAATGTATGGACGTCGCCTTCCGAAGCTTCCGCAGGATCTCGACATGTATTGAGAGATGAGAGAGAGCTGAGTGACTTGTAAATATGAGATGAGTGAGCTTGAGTGATTGTAATCTTGGCCTTGCACCCTATTGTAACCTTTGTTTCAATATCAATAAAGAGCTTCTTTTGAATAACTTGTGTTTGTTCTAATTTTCGCTGCTATTATTCAATGTCTCTGTACGGGACTTTTGTGCGACGACCCCGTCGCAGCCGCTAAAATCGGCCGTTATGGAACTCGTCTTGCACGAGCACAATCTAGGCTCGTGCGGCATCACGCCTTAGCGAGGACGATCGCTCCTACGGGAGCGGGACATGACATAATGGTATCAGAGCACGGCTTTACGTCCTTGGACTATCGATTGAATTCTTTAACTCCGTTGTTTCCGCAAACTCTGAAGTATTGCTTCCACAAAGTTGATATCATTGGTGCGCTCTCTCTCTCTCAATTGTCCCATGGGATGTCCATACAATAAGTCTATCTATTTCGCAAAACATAGGAGAACAGTTTTTGACAAAACAAAAAGATGGTTCGCGTAAGCACGGTTGGCTAAGTCGGGCTGGGCATATATACCAAAGTTGTGTCGACCTTAGAAAAGTTGAGTGTGGGATTCGAATTGTGTCGGACGAGAATGAGTTAGACTTGATTGAGTAAATGGGATGACTATCGATAGGGGTGCTATCGAGCACGACAACGTCAGTGCGATATAGATGAGCGTGCTTGTAAATTGAGGAACGGTTCGAACGAAAAACTTGATGAAGTCGATTTAGATTCGAATGATAGTTTTAAGGATTTGTTGAATGACTTCATTCCTGAGTGGTGTATGCGATAGCTTCAGGAATGTCGATCGATTGATTGAGGAAATTGATGTTGTGAATGATTCGAGCGACGATCGAACTTGAACTTGAATGTCGAGAAGATTATCTAGTCGGACGATGGCATCATTCGCACGACTCAAAATTGGTTGCAAAGGAAGATCGTCAGGTTACGCATATCGTCGATGGTATTAAGGCGTATCAAAGATCGATATGCGATAACTCGGGGGTACTCTGACTCGCCGAATGACGATCGTGCAAGTGTTATTGTTCGGTTGGGTGCTATACTTAGGATTTTGATCGAGATAAATGTTGGACGAAAATGATTGTGTTTTGATGGTTACGCGGATAACCACAACATCGACAATCTTGTCTTGCGCGAGCGCAACTCTAGCCTCGCACATGCGTTGCGTCAAATTTAGGGCGATCGTTCCGCATGAGCGCTGACATGGTGATTCATGTCGCGGGAATGATCGAACTCAGAAAATCAGAACGCGGCAACGTTGATTGTCTTGACTTGTCGATTTTATGCGAAGGAGAATTCGAGGATGTTAGGACTTGCGATTGAGGAATGAATGAAACTTGAGGATTGAGTAGGTCCAATCCGCGCATCGAGAATGAATTAGTCTAGACACAAAACAAGAGTTACGTCCCGATGAGAATGGTTATTTCGCGGAAGCGTGCATGGTGATTCGTGCCCACCGTCGATAATCTGACTCGCGTGAGATCGAGGCACAATATATTGTTAAGTCAGATGACCTTATGATCGATTTCGTGAATTGGGATGAATGGCTTGGAGAGTATGGAATGTGAATTATGGTTTAGCGATGAATTACGTCATAACGTGCTTGAATTGAGAAGGATTGATAGGTGGATTATGTCGAACGTGTTTGAAGAGATAAACTATGTGAAATGGCTTGTTGAATGAACGATATTGATGTATCGAAGACTGGTTGAATGAACTTACAACATGATGGCTTTGCTGAATGACTCAGACCCCGTGCGACAAATGTTGGGATGTGTGTAGGCAATCTATGCTCGATGTTTAGAAATCAAAGTGATACAAGCTTGGATAGAAAAATCCTGTACTATCAACTTGGTTTGACCTTAGGATGGGGTCAGTGTTGATATCGTTGTTTGGAAACTATGATTCCAATACTAACAATTGACTTTAGCCTAAAGAGATTGCCTAGCGGCTAGGCGAGATGTCCATGTTGTGAGAGTTAGCATCGGTAGAATTGATTTTCGGGATTGAGTGGATGAATCGATAGGTGGGATTGGATTCACTATCACAAGGCTTGGTTGAAATGCATGTATTTCGGGGACGCCTGGAATGTGTGTACGATCCAAACTAAGTGATACGCTGAATCAAGTGAGACTTGAGGAACGAAAAAGTGTCGAGGATTTTTAGATCGTGAGTTTAGAAGAAAAGGATTGTGGGTAGCACGAACGTGGCTCGGGTTTGGGAAGCGCATAGGCGTAGTGTGTGCGAGAGTTCTTGAATGTTGAGTAAAGTGATAAGTTAATAAGTATACTCAGTTAGTTTCGAGGACAAAACTTTTTTTGAGTGGTGTATTATGTAGTGCCCCGTCCCGCTCAGTCAATCGGAGGAATAGAAACACCGACGGCATTCGAACTTAGCCTTACAACGGCTGCTCAGAGACATCGCTCGGTCGAGGCGACCGTTCGCTCAGGTGGGGTAGTTTCGGTGAACTCGTCTCATCTTAGCCTTCACATAATAAATCGTATGTTTTCAACTTGCATAAGTAGGCTTGATAATAAAAAGAGACAAATTCACATAGCTAAAGGGAATAATCCCGACGGGTCAAATTGAGTTAGAATATGGAAAGGTCCAACGGTCGGCTTAGAGTTGGTGCACGGCGTGCTTTGAAAATGACACTCGGTCCTTCGTCCCGTGGCTTGGGAGAAGGAAAGTTGGTTGAGTAGGCGAAGTCATGAATCATAGCCTAAGTCATAGGCGTCGTCCGCATGAATGCTTCATAAGGCATGCACGGTCCCATCGTCCAAGGCTTGGCATAGCCTTGACCCGTCCTATGAGTTAAGTTGCGTTGCACGGCTGCAGGCGTAAGTCTAGGCGCCCAAAAGACTTGGTCGTTCAGAAGTCGAACGCATACGCGGCACGTTTCCGCAATGCGAGGCTTGACGCAGCCTTTGCTCGTTGAGTCGTTGTGCGGTTAAGTCAGGCAAGTTATATTAGGCTATCGGAGTGGTAGCAAGCACGATCCTACGAGTCTACGGTTGGGTATAACCACATAGTCTTACGGTCTCAAGGCCCGTCATATAAAGTATGACTTGGGCGATAGCGTCGCGGAGATCAGAAGTCGGTTTGAGGCACGATGCACGGACTTAGTATTTAAGGCATGAACCACGGTTGATTGAATAAGTTTTAGAAAAAGGACTATCGAATAGGCATTGAGTTGAATGAAATGATATAATAACATGGAAAGAATGCTCACGGCCATGGGTCATCGAGGGGTCTCAAATGATAGAAAGAATGCTCGCGACCGTGGGTCGTCGAGGGGTCTCAAATGATAGAAGTCTTGATATTGGTTTGAAAGAGATGGTAACATTGGAAGAGAAATGACTATGTGAGAAGTCAGTTTGTGTCGAGTCTTGCATGGTCGTTGGACAACTTATCGACAAGGTAGAGTTTTCACACGCGATAACCCTGGGCGCCGAGGGACCGTGTCGTTCCGGAGGGAAACACGTATAGCCGTAGCTGGACGAACCGCTCGGGTTATTCGGAAACTTTCTTCGGGGCTAGCTACTTGCGGTGAAAGGGTCTTCGAATAACAAGGCTATAAGTCTACGATAGCTTGTGGTGTTAGTGACCAATTCATATAAATGGGTCGGCACGAGCGGCAATCCGCGTGTGTGCCTTTAGATTTAGTCTAGTTGAATGTGTGTATGATTGGAACACAAGTGTTTGGGCCTAAGATTTGGTCGCAACATAGGCGACGTGCTTCGGCACGAAAGGTGGCATCGAGTCTTATGTTGTCGGCATATAAATTGCATGTTATGATTGAGTTATCTTGAGTTTAAGTCAGGAGGTGCCGCAAGGCAAAGTTGGTCGAGTGACACTTAGTTCACAAGTTGGATGGGTCGGTTGATGATTTAGTAGCAAAGGGCCGCGAGGCGGCGATATGATTAAGTCTCATTGAGTTGCGAGGCACGATCTCAGCAAGGACTTATAGCACGGTCACACGGAAAATGGAGTCTTATCGTGTAGTTGCGTCTCTGATTTTAAGCCATAAGGCAAATACGACTCGATAGGTTAACATTGTTCGCACGAGAAGGGTCTTGAGGCAAGGTATGAGTTAACGTTGTTGTTGTAAGCACGAGATGGCCTAAAGACACAAAATAGGCAGGGCGTCGGTCCTAAAACTGATCCTAAGACAAGACTAAAAAGACAATTGATAAGAATGGACTATATTGCACAAAGTAAATCAAACGTGTTGGGTTTATATGGGTGGGCGAGGAGCTCATTCCACCAGTACAGTTGAGTACTGACACCCATATAGTTTTTATGTGCAGGCACAGGTAGAAGCTCGTGGCGCGGAGCTCGCTTGGATGCGTCGAGGCACGGAGTTCCTTGGCGATTCGAAGCGTGTGGCCGTATGGAGTGAAGACTTATACGGGACATAATGTATGGTCGTCGCCTTCCGAAGCTTTCGCGGGATCTAGACATGTATTGAGAGATGAGAGAGAGCTGAGTGACTTATAAATGTGAGATGAGTGAGCTTGAGTGATTGTAACCTTGGCCTTGCGCCCCATTGTAACCTTTGTTTCAATATCAATAAAGAGCTTCTTTTGAATAACTTGTGTTTGTTCTAATTTTTGTTGCTATTATTCAATGTCTCTGCACGGGACTTCTGTGCGACGACCCTGTTGCAGCCGCTGAAATCGACTGTTATGGAACTCGTCTTGTACGAGCATAATCTAGGCTCGTGCGGCATCATGCCTTAGCGAGGACGATCGCTCGTACGGGAGCGGGGCGTGACAGTGGATAGCCTAATCGTACACTTCACTTACGATGAAGCCGTACCTTATAGAATTGATTGACTCATTTACTCATTGATTGATTGTGTTTCTAAGCCGGTCACACATTAGTTTTAATATTTCAAATTGTCACACTTGCATATTGATTGTCGTGATTCATTACCTTGTACATTGATAGCCGTGTTCATTATCTAGCATATTGATTATCGTCCATTGCCTGCAGTTTTTATATTTCATCTCTGGTACCGTAGTTTTATTTCCTGTTCTGGTATTCTGGTATTCTGGTTTCATCTTGTACTCTGTATTATAGATTACATTGTATATTGTCTGGTCAGGGTTGTACTTTGCTCTTTTCCTGACAGGATATGTTGCAAGTGAGTGGGAGGCCACATGGAGCATGTGATTGCTTGGATATTACAGCTTTCATTCTTATTTTATTTTTTGGAGATTGTATCTTGGATATTCATTATTGTATATTTATTTCATTTGACCGGATTTGTCTTTGGCTGATTTTGTATTTAAAAGACTTGATGGATATTGGTGATTTTCTGAGAACGTTATAAAAGCTGTGTTGGTTTATATTACATTGTGACTTTGAGTTTTCCTTAGTATTGTACAGCTTACTTTGTCGTGTCCTCCGACGAAGGCTGGGCGTGTCTGACTCGTATTCGATTATTCGGGAGTGGATCATGACATATTTTTAGTGGTGGCCCATGCAGGTCTATCCTAATGACACTTAGGCAATAAAGTGTTATTAGGGGACCAGCGAAGGCTAAGGAAAACTCGTCACAGCATAGGATCCGTGGAAAATAATTATGGGTATGGTTTTACTAAAATTGCTTATTATCCTAATAGTTAGGCCTAGCTAATTAATTTTCTGTTTTACAGGGTAGTTTAGACACGCAACACTAAGGTTATCAATTTTCTTGCACTTGAAACTTCTGAGGTTATTTTCTATATATGTCTTGCTAGTATGACTGTTTGATTACTAATATTTGATCTGTCTTTATTTTCATAGTTCGCAAAATTTTTCTAAAATTCCTTATTGTTATTTAGGACTTTATTTCCAATTCAAGATTTTATTTGCTATGAAGATTTGTTTTTTGTAATCATTTTGTCGTACTGTTTATTTTTTTATAAAACTCAATATTTTTTAAAGAGCAGATACATCACTTTCTATCATGATTAGGGTTTAGAATTTGTTTGAAATTTCGTAAACTCCTTTGAAATTCCTATGGATAGAGTTGACAGAGTATTCGATGACCTACTATGACATGGCAGATGCGCACTGCAGTTATTTATCTGGATTATGGAGACCGCGGGTTCACTGCAGTCAGTTGCGCACTGGCTGTAGTGCTCCATTTCGCAAAGTCAATCGGAGGAATCGAAATGCCGACGGCGTTCGGACTTAGCCTTGCAACGGCTACTCGAAGACATCGCTCGGTCAAGGCGACCGCTCGCTCAGGTGGGGTAGTTTCAGTGAACTTGCCTCATCTTTGCCTTCACATAATAAAACGCATATTTTCAACTTGCACAATAGGCTTAAAAATAAAAGAGATGAATCCACATAGCTAAGGGAATAATCCCGACGGGTCGAAATGAGTTAGAACATGGAAAACGTCCCACAGTCGGCCTAGAGTTGGTGCACGGCGTGCTTTGAAAATGACACTCGGCCCTTCGTCCCGTGGCTTGGGAGAAGGAAAGTTGGTCTTCGACACAAAAGCTATGAAATTGCCTAAGTCATAGGCGTCGTCGCGTAAATGCTCGATAAAGCATGCACGCTATCATAATGCAAGGCTTGGCATAGCCTTTGCTCGTCCCTCAGGTTAAGTTGTAGGCTTGAGTAAGTTAGGCAAAGTTATGTCGGTCAACCAAAGTCATTCCAAGTGCTGTCCCGCTCATTCTGCGGTTGTCAAGTTAAATAGTCCCACGATCCCAAGGCCCGTCATATAAAATATGACTTGGACGATAGCGTCGCGTAGAACGTAAGTCGGTTTGAGACACGATGTACAGACTTAGCGTTAAGGTATGAACCACGATCGACTTAACGAGTTTGGAGAAAGGACTATCAAATAGGTATTCCTGAGTTGAATGAAATGATACGGTAACATGGAAAAAATGCTCGCGACCGTGGGTCATCGAGGGGTCTCAAATGATGAAGTCTGGAATGTGGAACTCAAAAGATAGTAAAACAATGAAAGTAAAGACAATGAAACGGTCCTGAAATGAGGAAGTGGGTCGAGTCTGCATGGTCATTGGACAACTTGTGTACCGGTGCACAAGGATTTTGATTTGTTCCTCAGACGGTTGTCGCGGTCACGGGACCGATCTGGCCTAGGAGGAACTACGGGCCTACGGGACCCTTGGATGGTGTGCGACCTGACCCAAGGGGTGCGCCGTAGGACGGGTATTAGGGGAAATTCGGCGAGATCACGCCTCGTTATATACGAACGTACCCTAATATTCCAATAGAGGTCCAAGATAGCTTGTCGTGCTAGTGACCAAGTTTATATAGATGTCAGCATGACGGCGGCAATCCGCGAGTGTGCCTTTGGATTTAGTCGAGTATTGAGTGCGCTATATCAAGGAGTCGAGTTGAAGGTGTGTACAAGTCAAAAACACGATATTGGGCCTAAAATTTGGTTTCAACGTAGGCGTCGTGCTTCGGCACGAGTCGTGGCGTCGAGTCTTAAGATGTTGGCATAGAGTTGCACAAGTTTGATTGAGTCGTCACGGGTTTAAGTCAGGAATCGCCGCAAGGCAAGTTGTGTTGAGTGACACTAAGTTCACAAGTCTCGATTGGGTCAGCTCGTGATCAAAGTAGAAAGGGCCGCTAGGCGGCAAGGGCCGCGAGGCGGTAATATGGTTAAGTCTTACTGAATTGCGAGGCACGGCCTCAGCAAAGGGTTTGTAGCATGGTCACATGGAAATGAAGCCTCATCGCGTAGTTGCGTCTCTGATTTTGGCCGAAAGGCAAGCACGACTTGATAGGTTAACGTTGTTGGCACAAAAAGAGGGTCTAGAGGTAAAGTATGAGTTAACGTTGTGGTACAAGCTCGGGATGGTCCTCAGACACAAATATGCCAAGGCGTCCGTAGTCTTAAAACTGATCCTAAGGCAAGACTAGAAAGACAATAGAAAGGGATTTAAGCTGCATAAAGTAAATGAACGTGTAGGTT
Organism: Iris pallida; assembly: GCA_029216955.1. Lineage (NCBI taxonomy): Eukaryota > Viridiplantae > Streptophyta > Magnoliopsida > Asparagales > Iridaceae > Iris > Iris pallida. The sequence continues at coordinate 13,646,861 of JANAVB010021797.1, forward strand.
TTGTATGGATAGGCGAGGAGCTCACTCCACCAGTACAGTTGAGTACTGACACCCACATAGTGTTCATGTGTAGGCACAGGTAGAAGCTTGTGGCACGAAGCTCGCTTGGATGCCTCGAGGCACGGAGTTCCTTGGCGATTCGAAGCGTGCATCCGTACGGATTGAAGACTTATACAGGACATAATGTATGGACATCGCCTTCCGAAACTTTCGCTGGTTCAAGCTTTGTAATCGAGAGATGAGAGGGAGCAGAGTGACTTGTAAATGAGAGAAAAGTGAGCATGAGAGACTTGTAATTTGGTCTTGCACCCACAAATGTAATCTTCTATTCAATATTAATAAAGAGTTTCTTTTGAATGACTTTTGTTCATGTGTGCTTGTTCTAAATTCTGCTGCCTGTTTCAAAAATTGAGCATGGGACTTCTGTGCGACGACCCCGTCGCCGCCGATGTAATCGGCCGTTATGGAACTACCTTGCACGAGCACAAATCTAGGCTCGTGTGGCATCACGCCTTAGCGAGGACGATCGCTCCTACGGGAGCGGGGCGTGACATAATGGTATCAGAGCACGGCTTTACGTCCTTGGACTTTACGTCAAATTTCTCAGTTTTGAAAGCTCATCGTTGGAAAATAAGTGTGTGCTCTCTCTCAAATATCCCTCAACATGTCTATACAATAAGTCTAAATACTTTCGAGAGCTCGTTCAAGCGTTCCATCGAACGCATCGATAGGCGACGGCCTTTGTGCCGAACGATGTTACACATGACTCGATAGGAAACACATGCTAAGTTAACATGTCGCATGCGTGTCCAACTAGTCCTACGTCGACATTAGCAAGTGAGTGTGCAAACTTGAATATAGTTCGTACGGGATGATTATGCGGCACAACTTAGTCCGCGTATCGCGCACCTAGACTTATGGTACAAACGAGTTGTGAGCGATATTGAGTATCGTTCGATCGGGAATGGAAATGCACTTAGAGTGTCTATCGATAGGGATACTATCGAGTTAACGCTTAGGCGTACACGGAAGATTGAGTTGGATTTCGAGGAATAGTACGAACGACTTAGTCCGTCGATGCAACGTGAGCGATTACGCTAGAGATTCGTCGAATGAATCTGAAGGATGAGTTAGCGAGTAATACGAATGTGATTGTGGTTTAGATCAGGATGGCTCGAATCCGAGTGGTGTATGGACGTTATAGAAATTGTTCGAGCGAGACTAAAGGATTTACGGATAGAACGAGTATGTTGGCACGCTATGGTATCGCGCAAAGCCTTGGAACGCGTCACGCTTAGTTGGTCGTGACTTCGTGTGTCCCGAACGAGATGTCATTTGGACAACTTGTGAATGGGCAACGCGAGTTAGAAAATGATCCGGAACGATGAATAAAAAGGATTGGTCTTGATCGAGGAAACTTAGAGGATCGCGCGTACGATTTCGGATCGAGTCGAATGAAATTGTGACTTGCGTTTGGACAACGATCTTGAAACTAGCTTGAGGAATGGCGATCAAACTTGATCTTGAATATCGAAAAGATTATGGAATATCCATTCGGACAATAGCATCAGTCGCACGACTCGAAATTGGTTGCAAGGGAAGATCGTCGGGTTACGTATATCATCGATTGTATTGAGGCGTATCAAAGATCGATATGCGATAACTCGGGGGTACTCTGACTCGACGAATGACGATCGTGCAAATGTCATTGCTTCGATGGATGCTATACTCGGGATATTGAAATGTGTCGAGGAAAAGATAGACTTGGCTCGAAGATTTCCTAGTTGAACGAATGACGATCGAACTATCGAACTTGGCTTGGATGAAAAATAGAATATTTGGATTTGCTTCATCGATAACCACAACGTTGGCGTTCTTGTCTTATGCAAGCGTTACTCCAGCCTCGCATATGCGTCACGCCGATTAGGGCGATCACTCCGCGTGAGCGCTGGTAAGGTGATTCATACAGCGGGGGTGGTCGAACTTGCACGGTACGACAATTTGATGCCTCGACTTGTGGTTTGACGCGAAGGTAGACTTAAGAATGACTTGGTGTACTTGACGATTAAACTTAAGGATTGAGTAGGTCCAATCTGCGTATCGAAAATGAATTAATCTAGACTCAAACAAGAGTTACTTCCCGATGAGAATGATTATTCTGCGGGAGCATTGCATGGTGATTCATGAACCACCGGGGATAATCGGACTCGCATGAGATTGGGGCGCAACATAATGTAGAGCTAGACGACCTCGTGATCGAATACATGAATTGGTTAGAATTGGTAAAATAAATGGATTCTGCACAACGAATGTCTCGATGCGAATTAGGTGATCATGCTCGATGTTTAGAAATCTGAGTGACACGAGCTGGGTAGAAAACCCCGTACTATCGACTTTGGTTTGACCCTAGGATTGGAGTCAGTGTTGGCATTATTGTTGGGGAACTATAATTCCAATCCTGACGTTGACTTAGCCTCGAAAAATTGGCATAGCGGTTAGGCGAGACGCCATGTTTCAAGTGTTAGCAATCGAAAGATTGATCTTGAAGATTGGCATGGATTGAAAGAGTGAATCAAGAATAGGAAACCCTGCTCACGAGACTCGGCTGACATGCATATATTTTAGGGACGCTTGAGTATGTGCACGATGCAACTCGAGTGAGAATGACGGATTCTCTATCATGCGGTTTGGTTGAATGCATGTATTTTGGGGACGCCTGGAATGCGTGCACGATCCAACCAAGTGATACGTTGAATTGAAATGAGACTTGGAGAATGGAAGAGTATCGAGAACTTGAAATCGTGCTAAAGGAAAATTAGATAATAGTGCGAGCGTGGCTCGAAATCGAGGAAACGCGTAGACGGAGTGTATACGATAAGTTCTGGCGTGCCCCGTACGACCGTTATAGTTCCGTGTCTAAGAACGATTAAGTCTGTGCCATAGAAATGGTAGGATGGCTTGCCTTCAAAAAAGTCTCGAGGACGAGACTTATTCTGAGTGGTGTATGATGTAGTGCCCCGTTCCGCAAAGTCAATCGGAGGAATCGAAACGCCGACGGCGTTCGGACTTAGCCTTGCAACGGCTACTCGAAGACATCGCTCGGTCAAGGCGACCGCTCGCTCAGGTAGGGTAGTTTCGGTGAACTTGCCTCATCTTTGCCTTCATATAATAAAACACATGTTTTCAACTTGCACAATAGGCTTGAAAATAAAAGAGACGAATCCACATAGCTAAGGGAATAATCCCGACGGGTCGAAATAAGTTAGAACATGGAAAACGTCCCACGGTCGGCCTAGAGTTGGTGCACGACATGCTTTGAAAATAACACTCGGCCCTTCGTCCCGTGGCTTGGGAGAAGAAAAGTTGGTCCTCGACACAAAAGCTAAGAACTTGTCTAAGTCATAGGTGTCGTCGCGTAAATGCTCGATAAAGCATGCACGCTATCGTAACGCAAGGCTTGGCATAGCCTTTCCTCGTCCCTCAGGTTAAGTTGTAGGCTTGAGTAAGTTAGGCAAAGTTATGCCGGTCGACCAAAGTCATTCCAAGTGATGTCCCGCTCATTCTGCGGTTGTCAAGTTAAATAGTCCCACGATCCCAAGGCCCGTCATATAAAATATGACTTGGGCGATAGCGTCGCATAGAACGTAAGTCGGTTTAAGACATGATGTACAGACATAGCGTTAAGGTATGAACCACGATCGACTTAACTAGTTTTGGAGAATGGACTATCGAATAGGCATTCCTGAGTTGAATGAAATGATACGGTAACATAGAAAGAATGCTCGCGACCGTGGGTCGTCGAGGGGTCTCAAATGATGAAGTCTGGAATATGAAACTCAAGAGATAGTAAAACAATGAAAGTAAAGATAATGAAACGGTCCTGAAATGAGGAAGTGGGTCGAGTCTGCATGGTCATTGGACAACTTGTGTACCGGTGCACAAGGATTTTGATTTGTTCCTCAGACGGTTGCCGCGACCACGGGACCGATCTGGCCTAGGAGGAACCACGGGCCTACGGGACCCTTGGATGGTGTGCGACCTGACCCAAGGGGTGCGCCGTAGGACGGGTATTAGGGGAAATTCAGCGAGATCACGCCTCGTTATATACGAACGTACCCTAATATTCCAATAGAGGTCCAAGATAGCTTATCGTGCTAGTGACCAAGTTCATATAGATGTCGGCATGACGGCAGCAATCCGCGAGTGTGCCTTTAGATTTAGTCGAGTATTGAGTGAGCTATATCAAGGAGTCGAGTTGAAGGTGTGTGTACAAGTCAAAAACATGATATTGGGCCTAAAATTTGGTTTCAACGTAGGCGTCGTGCTTCGGCACGAGTCGTGACGTCGAGTCTTAAGATGTTGGCATAGAGTTGCACAAGTTTGATTGAGTCGTCGCGGGTTTAAGTCAGGAATCGCCGCAAGACAAGTTGTGTTGAGTGACACTAAGTTCACAAGTCTCGATTGGGTCAGTTCGTGATCAAAGTAGCAAGGGCCGCTAGGCGGCAAGGGCCGCGAGGCGGTGATATGGTTAAGTCTTACTGAATTACGAGGCACGGCCTCAGCAAAGGGTTTGTAGCACGGTCACACAAAAATGAAGCCTCATCGCGTAGTTGCGTCTCTAATTTTGGCCCAAAGGCAAGCACGACTTGATAGGTTAACGTTGTTGGCACAAAAAGGGGGTCTAGAGGTAAAGTATGAGTTAACATTATGGTACAAGCTCGGGATGCTCCTCAGACACAAATATGCCAAGGCGTCCGTAGTCTTAAAATTGATCTTAAGGCAAGACTAGAAAGATAATAGAAAGGGATTTAAGCTGCATAAAGTAAATGAACGTATAAGTTTTGTATGGGTGGGCGAGGAGCTCACTCTACCAGTACAGTTGAGTACTAACACCCACACAGTGTTCATGTGCAGGCATAGGTAGAAGCTCGTGGCGCGAAGCTCGCTTGGATGCATCGAGGCACGGAGTTCCTTGGCAATTTGAAGCGTACGGCCGTACGAATTGAAGACTTATACAGGACATAATGTATGGACATCGCCTTCCGAAACTTCTGCTGGTTCAAGCTTTGTAATCGAGAGATAAGAGGGAGCAGAGTGACTTGTAACTGAGAGAATAGTGAGCATGAGAGACTTATAATTTGGCCTTGCGCCCACAAATGTAATCTTCTGTTCAATATCAATAAAGAGTTTCTTTTGAATGACTTTTGTTCATGTGTGCTTGTTCTAAATTCCGCTGTCTGTTTCAAAAATCGAGCTTGGGACTTCTGTGCGACGACCCCGTCGTCGCCGATGTAATCGGCCGTTATGGAACTGCCTTGTACGAGCGTAAATCTAGGCTCGTGCGGCATCACGCCTTAGCGAGGACGATCGCTCCTACGGAAGCGGGGCGTGACACTGGCGAGGCAGGAGCTCTAAGTCAAAGTAATTCCAGGTATTCATAGGTTCTCGGATATTATTGAAGCTATGTCCTAAATCGTAAATCTCTTTATCTCTTGAGTTGTTTTGATAAAATGGGTAAAGTTGACAGAAATATTCGGTAAATTAATATTATTTAAATTATTGAGCCAAAGGTTCATTGCAGCCAGATGTACTACACTAGCGGGACATGAACTCTAGGCAATGTGATTTCAGACATATATGATTTTCGGATACTATTGAGACTGCATCCATGTTATATACCTTGTTGATCTCTTATCACCATTTGGCAACCTTATCGAAATCATCTTGATATTGATCTTATGTTAACCTCTGCAAATTGATTTCATCTTCTCCTCATTTATCTTAGGAATTTATTCTTTCTTTAATATTGGTTAGTCTAATTTCTTTTATGGTTTAGTTTAGCGTATTGCACGAATTTTGTTAAATGGTTCCATATTTTGATAGCTAACTTTGAAAATTTATTGTTTTACATCTAATCATATTATTTCCATAGTTATCGTACTTTAGCGCTTATCAAGCTTAAATAATTTTGATCATTTTTTGAATTGTGTTTTCAAATTTTAGTCATAGTCGCGTTAGTTATACCCAAATGATTTTATTGGATTTATGTCATAATTTTTGACTATATCAATTTGGTACTATTTTGATATGCCTAAATTTTAAATTTTTTCTCATGTTTAGAAATTTTTCTTGCCTAAATTGTCTTTACTTTGATCATTTCTAGAAAATCTTGATTTTACTAGTTGTACGGATCCTAGGTTTAAACAAATTTTTTATTTATTTCTAAGTTTTCGTGATTGATCAATCTTAATTGTGTTTATCATGCGATTTGAAATTTCGAGGACGAAATTTTTGTAAGGGGGGTAGATTTGTAACTCCATGAATCATATTTGGTAAAGTTTTAAGATTTTTGTAAAATATTATTTTTATAGAAAACATGTTTCTTTACTAAAAAGGTTTTTTTTTAAGTGAAGGTTATTTCTCAAATACTGTTTAAAAGTTATTGGTTAATAAAACTATTTTATAAAGAAAAAAATTGATTCCCTTAAACGAGATTAACCATTCTGTTATCATTTTGGCAAATAATTCTTGTTAAGTTTAGGGGATTAATTTGTTTTTAATTGTTAATAGTTATTGATTTGTAGATGGTTATGAATTGCTGCTGATTTTATTCCTAATTATTAATTAGTTATAATTAGCTAAATCTGTTTTAATTTGGAAAAATGTTTTGAACTATTGAATATTGAATCTGTTGGATATTTTGATTTTCGAAAAACTGTTGGAGGAAAACATTTGCAATTTTGAAAATCTGTTTGGAAATTTGAAATCTGATTGGAAACTATTTTGATTTAAAATCTGTTTATTTGAAATCTGTTTATTTAAATTTGAAATTCTGTTACCAATGATTATTGCCTACCCCAAGATCTATTTGTTATTACCTACACTGTATTACATAATTACCCACAGATCTATACTAATTTATATCACTGCCACTCAGTAAATTACTGTAAATAATATTATATTAATACACAGTTTCCAAGATCTGACACACACTCTCTCTCTCTCTCTGACACGTCACACAATTCCTCTCTCTCTCTCCTGTTCTCTCTCTCTCTCTCTCTGCTTGAGGAGCAACCACCACCGAGCACGGCCATTTCCCGGCCATCCTCAGCCGTGCGCCACTGCACACCCTCACCGGGGCATCGCCGAGCTCACCGCCGCGTCGATCGCCAACCAGCCACCACTGACATCGCGGAGCTCGAGGCAACCTCCTCGACTACCGAGCCACAGTTCTGAAAATCGTGCCACCGCCATCTGTCCGAGCTCTTCTCGACTGCAGAGCCCGCATCGATCTCTGCACTGACCCTTCGAGAAGCGCGTCGACCCTTCGAGACTCGAGTGGTCAGCTCGAGTCCCGTACGACCGATCCCCGAGGACACTCGTCGAGCCACCGTCACGGAGGAGCATCACCGTCATCAGCCGTTCGACGTAGCCACCGAGTCGACGGAGCTGATCGGAGTTGAGGATAGCCGCTGTCGAGACGCTGACCAGAGCTCCTCGTCGATCTCGACGGCCGAGTTTGCCGCCGCGCCTGGATCCGCCACTGAGCCACCGAGGATCGACATCCCCACCGCGGTCAGTGAGCCTTCTCCATCGCTCTTCTCGAACCTCTTTTCTTTCTGGTCCTCTGTAAATTAGGGTTTTAATTGGGATTTAGGGTTTCTGACCTAGAAATTGGGGGCTAGGGTTTTGTGGTGACAGGAAGAAGAACTTAGGGTTAGGGTTTCGAACCCAGGGAAGAAGAGATGACATTAGGGTTTCAGGTTGGGAAAGTCTGAGAAAGATGAAGGCTCGTACCTAGGGTTAGGGTTTCTGAGGAAGAAGATGAAAGGACGAAAGGGTTGGGATGAGTTCGGTCGACTGAGTTTCGGCTAGGGTTAGGGTTCGGTTCTCCCTTATGGCTGAATGGAAGTGAAGGATGAGGAGAAGGAAGTGTAGACGGAGAAGAAATATTTAGGATTAGGGTTTGGGAGCGGTCTGGTGTAAGGAAGACGATGGGAGTGGGGAAATAGGTTTTGTTGGTTGGCTGAATGGAAATAGGGTTGAGGGGAGAGAAGGCTGAGAATTTATGTTAGGGTTACAAATAAGTGGGCCGGGTTTGTATGGCCGAGAGTGTGGGCTTTAGTTTAACCGGTTTTAAATAATTGTTGATTAGCAGTGTAAGAGAGAGTTAATATTTCGGTTAATAGCAGTGGGCCGGGTCTTTTGGGCCAGTGGGGTGAGCTCAACGGAATGAAATAAATATGGAAATTATGTTTGGGTTAAAACCAGATTATTTTGGATTATGGGCCAAGTCTGGAAGCAAGCACTGTGCTGATTTCATAGGCTGAGAATTAAGTTTATTGCTAAGTATTTTATCAGAGACTGTGGGCTGCCAATGAAATAGGAAGTGTAAACAGTAAGGAGCTTTTGTAGTGAAGTGGTTTTTGTATTTTGGGCTTCAGCCCAGATCCATGCTTGTGCTGGATTTGATTAACAATAGTCTATCAATAATTAGTGTAGTTATCAGTTATGTTTCCTCATTAAAATTGTAGATAAATAATTGTTAATTTCTAGTAATTCACTAGATATACTTTAAAGTGTTTTTATTTCTTAATAGTCATTTAAAATATTATTAGTAGCAAATTACTGCTGGTTTATATTTATGATTGATGCTTTAACTAGTAAATATGTCTCTAAGCCAAAGCTATTTTTATAAAGTTTACCAAATTATTTTCATAATAATTAATTAGTTTATGGTTAGGAATAAATTGGTTAGATAAATGTTCTAATATTTTCTTGCTAGATTATTTTAGAAAACGTTTCTAAAAAGTTTATATGTTTATAATAATATTTCTATCATGTTCTAAATCTCATAATCTTGATTTTACTAAGTATTATATTAAATAACTATTTTAAATAAGGATTTTAACCTTAAATTGATATTTAATGATATTTTTGTATAACAAAACTATATATCTATATCTATCTTCTAAAATAGTGTTTTACTAGTGATTATTGTAAATCTATGTTATATATATTTTCAAAATAAATATTGCTAGCTAGTTTTGCCTATAATTATTATTATAGATAATTAATTATCTATATGGTTAGCTTTAATGTCACTATTTCAAAACCCTAATAAACTTGTACAAAATATAACAGGTGAACAACCATGCAGTACTACTCTCGTGCAACCAAATCGAGGCATGTACACTGACTCGACTTGTACTCTGTATTTTCTGTCTTACATTCATGTGCTATGTTCTCATATCGGATACGAGATACACTCAATTATCTTGTACCATTGTTCATTGCTTGTGAGTCATTGTTTATTGCGGGAATTGGAAGAAATATTAGCTTTTGTGTGACCACACCCAACATAGGTATTGTGGATAGCCTAATCGTACACTTCACGTACGATGAAGCCGTACCTTTTAGAATTGATTGACTTATTGACTCATTGATTGATTGTGTTCCTAAGCCGGTCGCACATTAGTTTTAATATTTCAAATTTTCACACTTGCATATTGATTGTCGTGATTCATTGCCTTGTACATTGATAGCCGTGTTCATTGTCTAGCATATTGATTATCGTCCATTGCCTGCAGTTTTTACATTTTATCTCTGGTACCGTAGTTTCATTTCCTGTTCTGGTATTCTGGTTTCACCTAGTACTCTGTATTACAGATTACTTTGTACATTGTCTGGTCAGGGTTGTACTTTGCTATTTTCTTGATAGGATACGTTGCAGGTGAGTGGGAGGCCACATGGAGCATGTGATTGCTTGGATATTGCAGCTTTCATTCTTATTTTATTTTCTGGAGATTGTATCTTGGATATTCATTATTGTATATTTATTTCATTTGACCGGATTTGTCTCCGACTGATTTTGTATTTAAAAGACTTGATGGATATTGGTGATTTTCTGGAAACGTTATAAAAGCTGTGTTGGTTTACATTACATTGTGACTTTGAGTTTTTCTTAGAATTGTACAGCTTACATCGTCGTGTCCTCCGACGAAGACTGGACGTGTCCGACTCGTATCTGATTATTCGGGAGCGGGTCGTGACACCCACAGCCCGAGCCCCACAGTACACCAATTTCACATATATATGTATGTGTATTCCTGAGCGAACAGAAGGGGAGAGAACTCAATCGAAAACCTAAAAAAATTCCAAACCCTAACCAACGCCCAACCTGGTGCAGCCCCTCCAGTTACTTGGGCGGCCACTCGCCGGCGGCGCCACCGCCGCGCGTGACCAGAGCCGTCGGAGCTGCGCTCACAGCGGCGAGCAACAGCAGTAGTACGAGATGGGCGGCAGCCGCAAGTACAAGTTTGCGGAGGAATTTCGTGATCATCATGCGATCGTTTTGCATCCCGTCCTCTCCGGTACGTTCCCAATATATAAGGCTTTAAACTCCTTCAAATAGATTGTAGGTTACATCCCTAGGTGGTTAAATAAATCGACACAAAGTCGATCAAATAACTGACAGAAAACAGAGCATGAGACAGTCCATACACCCGTATTCGAGGATCGATTTCGATCGATCTTGTAACAGATTAGAAGTTATATTTAAATACAATTATAGACCATATGTAGAACTCAAAAACCCTTCAGATAGATTAATTTTTCGTTTATTGTATAAATAATAATTGGATTGTAAAGTTACAGAAAAACATGTTTTCGAAATTGTGAAATATTGAAAAACCCTTCGATACGATGTGTGTCCCACCAAACCGGGCGACGTGGTCGTGAACCGAAAGCATCGAAAGGTGCGTAACGGCTTCGTAGACGTGTGGGCTTTGACGGAATTCAAATTGGTCGCGTGTGCGCGACGAATTTGATGCGTATCCGTCGAAATTCACCGTATCGGCATCTGTACAAGTTTCTCAATTACTTTGTGCACGTTCGTCAGATCGAGACGAAACTTGCGCCAACAGGTCCGTATCATTTTTTCTGGTCCTGTATACCAAGTTTGGTCCGATTCTGAGATGGTTGATCGGATCGCCGTTTTGCGGGCCCCACGATCCGACTTAACGGGCGATTTTGTGCACGGCCCGCCAGAATCCAACTCTGGACATACCGTTGGGTTCGTATCATCAAAATGAATTCGTAGATATATAGTTTGATGACTTTAGAGACTATTTACTCTGGCACACTTTTCGGTGTAAAGTGGGTCCAACGGCGGACACCGTTTTGATCCAAAATTACCGTTTTGTCCCTATGTTCGGAATTAGACTTAAGGACAGGCAATCCTAGCTAAGTTGACTATTCTGAGAATATTGGTAATATTTATTTCAGCATCTGGAGACTGTTGTATGGGTTTTGACTTTTGTGGCACACTGAGTGGTTTGGACTATCGGTTTCACCAGCAGAGGACCACAGGCGAGTACAGTTTATTGTTTGTTTTCAGTATTGATCTTTACTATGCATCATTTTTAGTCGATAAAGATGTGATTTCAGTCTTTATGTTAATTTTATTCTTTGTGTCGGGGGAGGTGAAGTACCAACGATGTGTGATCTGACCTTAGACCGTGTAGACCGTGATTTATTCTTGCATTAGACCGTGTAGACCATGATTTTATTCTTGCTTTAGACCATGTAGACCGTGATTTATTCTTGCATTATACATTGTAGACCATGATTTATTCTTGCTTTATACAATGTAGACAGTATTTAATTATTGCTTTATACAATGTAGACCGTATAACTTTATACAGTGTAGACCGTGTAACTTTAGACAGTGTAGACCGTGTCATATAATTGTTCCGAGATCGCTCACATATCAAAGGTACTTCAGTCAGTCGGTGAGTATTGTCTTTATTTACTATTTTTCTTTGTTTAGTTTTATTTTGTCTTTCTTTATTTTTTTAAATCATATGTCTAAAGGCTAACCTCTGTCGTATAGTCATTTTTCATATATTGAAACTGCATTCAGTGAATTGTACTCGTTCCATTCCTGACTGGAAACCAATATTTTTCAAGTTAGCCGTGGATTCACTTAGCATGGGAGATACGGGGGTACTTGCAGACAAAAGCCTAGAGACTAGCTAGATAGTCGAGTTATAGTCATTCCAATATTTATACAAGTTTATATTTTTTCTGCAAATGTAAAACTTATGTTCATTGTAAATTAAATTAATCATGTGAATGAGCATTGTCTGTTATTTTGAGCATTGTGGCTATAAATCGTTCTACCGCCGACAATGCGGCGTAGGCTGGCATGGACACGTCTCGTATCCGTTTTTAAAAAAAGGGGTGCGGGTTGTGACAAATTTTGCTTCGGATTAGCAGATATTTGCCTTCCAAATAGTGTGTCTGGATCGAAATTGTTCTGTCTAAAAGCAGATTTTTATGTCAACTTCATGTCAATTTTTAGGTCGATTCCTACTCGTTTTCATTCAAACTTATCTAATGGATTTGAAGGTGTATATATGAGGTTCATACCTGAAGAAATGGCTCGGAGAATGGTTGAGCAGGTGCGAAGAAAACTTGCGACGAAGTTGCACCGCTGCTTGTCACTTCTGCTGTAGCTGTGCGTGTAGCGCTGCTGTTTGCCCGCGCGTAGCCAGCCTCTGGCCAGCGGCGGCTGCCCCCGGCAGCGTGCAGGGCCAGGATGGTCGCCCAAGGAGTGGTGGTGGCGGCTGCGTCGAGTTTTTAGGTTTTGGTCTCGGTTTACTCTCTCTCTCTATCGTTCTTGATATATATATATATATATATTTTTTTTTTTTTGAATATATATATATATATATATATATATATATATATATATATATATATATATATATATATATATATATATACTATGCATATAACTTGGGTCGGGTGTGGGTTCTCTGTGCGGGGTTAAGCTGGCTGGGCTGGCTTGTGGGAAGCTTGGGGGGTCGGGCTTGATGCTGCTGCTGTTGGCCCCCCTCCCTTTTGTTTTTATTTCATTTTATTCTCTATTATAAATTTATCTCTATATATACATATGTGTATATCTATATATAATGATATATGCATATACACCATAAATCTAAATATAAGCAATACAATATTCTAGGTATGATCAATAATGGCAATATATAATTCTTAATTTTATATACTAAAATTTATATAAATAACATAAAATTATATTGTTACATATATATAAAAGCCTAATTTCATATACCATGAATATACTTCTAAATATATATATATATATATATATATATATATATATATATATATATATATATATATATATATATATATATATATATATATATATATATATATATATCCCTTTTGTTTTTATTTCATTTTATTCTCTATTATAAATTTATCTCTATATATACATATGTGTATATCTATATATAATGATATATGCATATACACCATAAATCTAAATATAAGCAATACAATATTCTAGGTATGATCAATAATGGTAATATATAATTCTTAATTTTATATACTAAAATTTATGTAAATAACATAAAATTATATTGGTACATATATATAAAAGCCTAATTTCATATACCATGAATATACTTCTAAATATATGTATATATATATATAACATAAAATTATATTGTTACATATATATAAAAGCCTAATTTCATATACCATGAATATACTTCTATATATATATATATATATATATTTTTTCTATATATATATATATATATATATATATATATATATATATATATATATATATATATATATATATATATATATATATTTTATATATATATATATATATATATATATATATATATATATATATAAAATATATATATTTTATATATATATATATATATATATATATATATATATATATATATATATATATATATATATATAATTATAATTATAATATATAAAAATATATATATATATATAATTATAATATATATATATATATATATATATATATATATATATATATATATATATATATATATATAACCCAGATAACCTAGATAACCTAGATAAAACCCAAAAGTTTATATATATATAACAACTGTTCCTAGAATTGTCTCCAAAATCACCAAGGTAAAATACCAACAAAATATATGTCTACCCTGACATCTTTGGTCACACTGCAACACCTCATGGGCTTGGGCTTGGTTTGGGTTGTGTCTGGGCTGGCCGGGTCTCCTAAAAGTCAATAATCTAATTAATAGATACTTAAATCATCTATAGGGGTTAGGTCACAACTTGGCCTGGTTTTCCTAGTTAAGACACTCCTATGGCTCGGCCTTCCCTACCATGGCTAAAATACTAGCTAAGGCACACCGCTGCACTATCCGTACCACGATTTCTAGTCATCTTGTACTCCAATTCTTAACCATGGTTAAAGTTATCTACCGTAATAATTAACTAATTAATTATTTATAAAAATCTAAAAATTACCATTTAAATCAACTAAAAAAATATTTCAATATTTCCGGGAAGAGGAGTTACAAGTAGCCTACAGTTGAAGCATCTAACCTGGGGTGCAGCTAGGGCCTATAGAGAGGTTGACACTGCTAAATGGTTCAAAGCACTTTCTGAACAATGTCCAGAGGGTCTTCAGTATCTGATGGAAGAGGACATGAGAAGATGGTGCAGAGCATTCTTTGATAAGACATCCAAGTGTGAGCACATAACCAATAACTTCTCTGAGAGCTTCAACAGTTGGATAAGGGACATCAGAGGGAGGCCCATCACTATGATTATGGAGATGTATCATATGATAGTCATGCAATTGATCTATGATAGGAAGATGGTTTCTAAAGCCTGGGAGTGAATGGATACATCAAAACCTGGGCATGTCTATCAGGACTAACAACATTGCAACAATTCTACCACCAAGGAGGCCAATGAATTCTGTGTTTAGACCTCCATGGAATACTAGTGTCAGAGTAAATATGGGAAGCAGCAGCAACAATAGCAACAATTCTTCAATCCTTGAAGATTCCTTCAACAACAGCAGGAAGAGCCAGCAACAGCAATAGGAGTTTTTGAAGCAGTTTGAAGCATCACACCTTCAATTGTACTTGTTTAATATTGCAATTTTTGAAGCAGGAACTATTATATGCTTGCTTGGATTAAGTGTAATGAATGTATGAAGCACTAACTGTATGCTTGCTTGACTTTTGTGTAATCCTTAAACTCTGTTAAGGCATTTTGAAGCATTTTGATGCATGCTTGCTTGTATGTTCAGCATTTTAAGCTTTTTGAAGCATACTTCTTTTCTATGTCCATTTTTTCTGAAGCATGCTTGCTTGTGTGCTGCATTTTGAAGCAGCAAACTGTATGTTTAAACAGAAATGTAACTTCATACTTCTTTGTTTGTTCAGTATCCAATGAATTCTTTGTTTGAAGTGTCCAATGAATTCTTTGTGTGTTCATGAATGTAATTGTATATTTTGATGTAACCTGCATATTTTGAGGTTGCTGCAAACTTCTTTGTTTGTTCACCCTACTAGAATTTTGAGGTTACTGCATATTTTGTTGTTACCTGCATATTTTCAAGCAGCATCCTCATACTTCTTTGCTTGTTCAGTATACTTGAATGTTTGAAATTCCTATCTAATATGTCCAGTATTGTTGAATATTTGGAATGAAACTACATATGAACTGTATGCTTGCTTCTAAAGTAAACTTGAATGTCTGAAAGTTGTATAAATATATTCATGCTCAACATTCATAAAAGAGAGACAAGATGTTGTTCACAAAGTAACAAAAGCACACAAAATTCGACTTCAATTCATTACATAGAGGGAAACTTCCACTCAACTACATCATTTTAACTTTACATTCCCAATTCTTTTCCAAATTTTTGGCACAACTGGTCTAAAGTTGTGTTCACTACAATTTGAACAGGAATTTCACATTTTTTTCTCGTCTATAACAAGCCTCATTCAACCATTGGAATGCATTGTTGCATCTCATGCATTGCAAGAACCTCCTTCCCTTGTTGTGACTCCTTTTTGACATCAAGACAGCTCTCTTCCCTCCACAGTGTCGATTTGGGCAAGTATTTTTTTTCCCAAGGGCATTGTTTCTTCCAATGCCCTAAGTCACCACAAGTAAAGCATCCCTCCATTTGAATTATCGGAGAAGAACTTCCAGAGCTTAAATCCAAAATAGTAGCATCCAACCATTGAAAATCCGAGCAGACGTGGCACTTAAAAAATTTTCTCCCAGGATTTGACTTATTATTTGACTTCAACAAGTGCCTAATCCCCTTGCAGTTCCTGATCTTGCAAGACGAGCTCAAGAACGTACATTCATCAGCAAGGTGGTTGTTCTTGGAGCAAATTTGACATTTCTCCTACAAAAAAGACCAAAATGTCTAAGAATTGAGAGGAGCAAACGACAAACCACAAAACAAAATGTTCAAGAAAATTTTTTTGAAAGCAATTTCATTGTACCCGACATGCAGAGGTCGCCATAGGAGGTCGTCGCTTTTTCTCGCGAACCCTAATAAGGACACTAGAACAAATGGATGAGAGATTTTAGGGGTTAGGTTAAAGCCTCCAACTCTTCTTATTAGATTGAGAGAGCGGTAGGGATTTATAAAAGAGAGGGGTACTTTAGGAATTAGAAAATAAAATACACTTCAAAAGAGAGATAGAGGGTATTTACGTCCAAAAAAGTCCATGAATGAGGGTTTCTGTTAGTGAGGAACGAAAACTGTTAGAAGTGGAGGCCGTTCTTAATTAATGCAAAACTGTGGGGTGCACGTGTACCCTTAATATGAGTAATCCAAGTGGGGTAAGTCAAAATTTCTCTAATAATATGGAAACTTTTTCGGTATTGCACAACCGGGAACAGTGTTGCCTAGTTCCAACCCGTTAGAATCCCTTATACCCAAACCCGACAAAGATCCGAACGACCCCCTTCTCTTTCCTCCAGATCTTTCTTTACTTTGACGGAAGAAGCAGATCGAAAAATTCCTAGATCCGGTTCTCGATAAAGGCTATTTCTTTCTCTATTTCTTTCTCGATTCTCTCTGTTCGAAATAAGTGTAAGAATCCATTGATTCTCCCAATCTATAGAATGACTTGACGATTTCTAGGTTTTTCTTACTTCTTCGATTGAATTTTGCAGGCCTGGAGTTACTGGAGTGGGAGTCTGTAGCTAGCTATGGAATCAGCTGGTGAGTCATTTTTCTTGGACAAATTTTATTTTTTTCGTAGGGTTTATTGCATGATCTTCAACCCAGGGTCTATGGAAACCTAATTTCTATGCAAATTAGCTGTGATCGAGTTGTTTCTAATTAGTAGATTGTTTAATTAATTGCAAAACTACACTTTGTTTTTATTTTATATATATTTTGGTGTCAAAACTTGATAATTGAAACAAATCAACAATATTGATTTTATTAATGGACGATGTAAAAATCCATACAACTATGAATATATAAAGAGGAAGAACGGATCCATATATAGGAGAGGAATCTGTATCTGTATAGGATAGGAATCTGAATCTGATTAAGAGAATCTAATCTCAATCCTAAACTAATATTATCTTAACAATAATTTTTCACTAGAAGACTAGGTTTTGCAAGTTTTGTAGGAGAGAGTGAAGAACTTTTCATCAAACTGTAAAAACAAGAAAATCTCCTGATGTACGGAATACGCAATGATCCAGCTGTTGTAAATGCACATCCATGGATGTTAGACCTCGTGTTTATCCACTAGTTTACCAATTGTGTAAGATTTGTGTCAGATTCCTCGACGAATCAAACTGCTTAGTGCGCTGCATAGAGATATATACAAACACGGCACAATATGGACACCGCGGCACGTACACGATACGATGCACATCACCGATTTTTGGAGTGTACGTGCTTCCTCAGCTTCAGAGATCCTCCCATTCGATATAAATCTTTAAGTAATCCCGATATAATTGAGTCTGTAAGCTCGAGATATCATCATATAAGAAAGAAAGCAGTTTGTTACTGAGGTATGATGTTGTGTGGGAAAATTTTACGGATTAAGATTAAAGATGAAAAGAAAAATGCTTTTCATGGCATAGGAGCATTTTAATTATATGAATTGTATGCTATCCAAACTACAGGCTAGGGCTAGGGCTATGAACCAAAGAACAGGCCCCAAATCTTTAATTTTTCATGCCAATACCAATAACACTGATTTAGGGTTATTCTAAATAAACCCTTCTACTGGGTTGTCGTTCTTGATGTTAAGGCTGGAGTAGTGGCTAGGGATCGGCTTTCGCCTACGTGCTTGTTTTGATAAATAGTGACACTTTAACAAGACTCCGAACATTGAAATCTAGGTCTCATGCTCGATTTCTTTGCTACTTACCTTTATGAAAACAACTACTCTTACCCCACCTTCATTTTTCAACTGTAACTTTTAGGTCCCATTTTCAAGTATATATATTGATAGCATGTTGTTTCTATTGCTGAGAATTCTTTGAGTCTAAGCTGTTTTCCTCCTTTAATAGTACTCATGCTTATCCATAGGTATAAGCTGTAAAGTCATATATAATTATAGTTTGATAAAATTGTAGAAAATAATGGTTAGATAATTTTATTGATGGACTACTTCACTATATATAGGGAGTCTAGCTCCTCTTCATACTACATATTCCGATGTGGGACTAAAAGTCCCTTATTGATTCTCAACACTCCCCCTCAAGATGGGCGATAGATATTGATCATCCCCATCTTGTTACAAAGCTTCGATAGACTTAATGAACTAAGACCCTTAGTCAGACAGTCTGCAACTTGTTCTTCTGAGCGGACATGGTCAATCTTCAGTATCCCTTGTTCCAGCTTCTCCTTGATGAAGAATCGATCAATCTCGATGTGCTTCGTTCTGTCGTGCTGAACTGGATTGTTAGCTATACTTATTGCAGCTTGACTATCGCTCAGAAGACGCAATGGTGCTCCCTTGTCCAGCTTCAACTCTGTCAGCAATGCTTTCACCCATAGCAACTCTGACACTCCCAGAGCCATTGCTCTGTATTCTGCTTCAGCTGTCGACCGTGCTACCACAGACTGTTTCTTGCTTCTCCATGAGACCAGATTTCCTCCTACAAAAACACAGTATCCCGTGGTAGACCTTCGGTCGTCTATGCAGCTCGCCCAGTCTGCATCACAGTATCCCTCAACTTCTATGCGTCCATTCTTCTTGAACCATAGCCCCTTTCCAAGCGTTCCTTTCAGATACCTCAAGATCTGAAATACTGCTTCCATATGACCCTTTCTTGGATCATGCATGTAGCGACTCACTACACTCACCGCAAATGAGATATCAGGGCGAATGTGTCCCAGATAAATCAGTCTCCCTACAAGTCGTTGATATCTTTCACGATCAACGGGCTCTCCTACTTCTGCTCCCAACTTGCACTTCTGGTCAATTGGAGTGACCGCTGCTTTGCATCCCAGCATCCCTGTCTCCTTCAGCAGATCTAGTGTGTATTTTCTCTGTGAGAGAACAATTCCTTGTTCGCCTTCACACACCTCGATACCTAGAAAGTACCTCATCGCTCCTAAATCTTTCACTTCAAACTCCTTCGCGAGTTTTGACTTCAGTTTAGTGATCTCGACTTCATCATCACCTGTGATCACTATATCATCCACATATACAGCAAGTATAGTGATATGGCCTCTTGCATGCTGAAGGAAGACCGTATGATCTGTATTTGTTTGACGGTATCCCATGCCTGTAACAGCCTTTCTGAATCTGTCAAACCAGGCTCGAAGGGATTGCTTGAGCCCGTATAGTGACTTCTTCAGTTTACACACCTTTTCTTGCGACGTCCCTCCGTTTGATTCCGTAGCATAGCACCCAGGCGGGAGCTCCATGTATACTTCTTCTTGCAGGTCCCCATGAAGAAAGGCATTCTTCACATCCAACTGGTACAGCTTTCACCCATAGTTCGCTGTAATGGAGACCAGAGTTCTTACGGTGCTCATTTTTGCTACTGGGGCAAAAGTCTCATCATAGTCTATTCCATATGACTGTGTGAATCCTTTTGCAACCAACCTCACCTTGTACCGCTCTACTTTTCCTTCTGGCGTCTCTTTCACTGTGTACACCCATTTGCATCCCACAGCTTTCTTTCCTTTGGGTAATGGAACCAGCTCCCATGTCTTATTTTTCTCCAGTGCTCCAAGTTCTTCCATCATTGCAGCTTTCCACCTTAGATCTTTCTTTGCTTCCTGCCAACACTTGGGCAACAAAGTAGAGTCTAAGGATGCAATGAAGGCTCGATAATTCGAAAAAATGTTAGAATAAGATAAGAAGTTGGCAATGTCATGTTCGTAATCATCAAAACGAGCAGGAGCCTTACCCGTATTGATGCGAGAAGATCTCCTTAAGGAAGAAATAGGTGGTGGAGACATCGTACCATCCGAGTCGGAGAGATCCGCATCAGAATCCGAGTGATTCTGTGCGGGGGCAACATCTTCAGGAGTTGGAGCAGGAGTAGACAAGGAACTTGGTACAGTAGGCACAGGGCATGGCATAGGAACAGTACTGGACTTCTGTTGTCTTCTTTTGTAGACTTAGAGCTCCTTTTCCCTTGTCTGCTGCTCCCCCTGCGTAACATAAGGATCTTCTTCTTCATTTTCTGTATCTGAGTCACTGTGCTCTCCCCCTTTCGTCCAGTTTTCTACAACCGGACACGGAACCGATTCGACGACCACATTTGGGCTTATTATCTCCCCCTCACATCGAACACCATCTGTGTTAGGTGTGTCACCAAATGCGGAACCTTCATCCGAACTATAGTATGGTTCGAGTTCTCTGAAAGTAACGTCCATGCTGACAAACATCTTCCGCTCGACTGGACTCCAACAGGCATAACCCTTCTGAGTCGCCGTGTAACCGACAAAGACACATTTAACTGCCCGAGGATCCAGTTTGCCAACGCCAGGCCGATTATCCTGGACAAAGCATACACATCCAAAAACTTTTGGTGGAACAGTGTATGTATTAGCTCCAGTAAGCATCTCCAATGGTGTCTTCCAGTCCAATACCTGAGATGGCATTCTGTTAATGAGATAAGAGGCCGTCAATATAGCCTGCCCCCATAAGTGCTTCGGGACATTCATAGCCAGCATCATCGTCCGTGCAACTTCCAGCAAGTGTCTGTTCTTTCGTTCCGCCACACCATTTTGAGCCGGAGTATAAGCACATGAAGTTTGATGAAGTATTCCATGAGATGAAAAATACTCAGCAACCCGCTTATTCGTATACTTCGTCCCATTGTCGGATCGAAAACACTAAATTTTAGCGCCATATTGTGTTTCCACTCGTCTATGAAAGTCCTGAAAGGCCTCAAGGACGTCACTTTTATTCTTCAGAAGGTAGACCCATGTCACACGGGTATAACAATCAATAAAGGTGACGAACCATCGAAAGCCGTTAATCCCGGTAGTAGGACAAGGGCCCCATACGTCCGAATGTATCATGTCAAAAGCAGCTGAACTCCTATTCTCTGTGCTCACATACGAGCTTCTGGTATGTTTTCCCAAAGCACAAGCAGTACAAAATAACTTCTCTTTATTAGCCCTTTGATATAAGGACGGATACATTCGACCAATAACCGAAAAAGAGGAATGACCGACACGCTGGTGGTGGAGTAGCAAGTCGGCTTCAACACTGCGACAGGAAGCTTCTGGTGGTGCGTCTGCTACCAAGGATGCCAATGCTTTGTCCAGTCCAGTCCTGTCTAAATACCACAGCCCCTTATGCCATGTGCCAGTCCCAAGTCGTCGTCCTGTCCCTTTCTCCTGAAAAGTTACCTCAGGAATGTCAAAGGAAACAGTACAGTTAAGATCAAGTATAATGGCACTAATGGATAGAAGATTGACAGGAAAAGATGGAGCATGAAGGACATTGGTTAGAGTGATGGAAGGGGTGCATGCGACAGTGCCTTTACCCATTACAGGGCTGGATGTACCATCAGCGGTCTGAATACTCTCCGGCAAGGGTAGGGGAGTATATTCCCGAAACGCACCACGGGACCCCGTGACATGGCGAGATGCCCCAGAGTCCATAATCCATCCTGGCTGATGGATAGATGCAAGAGCACGTGCAGAATCATCGGTGCTGGTTTGGGCAAAGCAAGTGAAGTGATTTCCCGAGGTGGAAGATGCCCCAGGACTGTCGGCCGAACCCAGCTTCGTGCCACGCAACTTCTCAAGGAACTCCCGCTCAAGCGGGGTTATTTCAGCCAGATGATGCTCTCCCCCTTCTTCCGCCAGATTTGCTTTGTGGCCGCCCCTTCGACCAGCATATCCTCCTCTACCACCACGTCGGCCTCCACGACCTCGTCCTCGATCAGTAGACTGATTTCGCAAGGGTTTTGGACAAAATCGGATGTAATGTCCGGAGTCACCACAATTTTGACAAACACCACCCATAGATGGAGGTTGATTGAAGGCAGCAAGGGTAGTCTTTTCAACCGCGGCTGGCTCCCCCTGGGAGGAGCCCTTTGTTGGGCATCAACTTCAGTCGAGCTTCTTCCTGTGTCATGACCGCTATAGCTTCTTCCAAGGTCGGAAGCGTGGGTTGGGAAAGGAGGATATTCCGTCGCTGCTCAAAGACAGGGTGTAGTCCCTTCAGGAATTTCATCATACGCTGCCGGAAAATATAAGCCAGGAACGTCTGAAAGTACTTTGCGAAGGCTGGTTCGACTTGTGCATCTTCCATCCCAAGAGGATCATAATGATCCAGATCAGACCAATACTTCTTCAACAGGGCCGCGTACTCAGAGATGGTACGGTCGTCTTGGGCCACCCTATCGAGTTCATCTTGCAGTTGAAAGACTCGCATAGGGTTGCCGGAGCCGGAGTACATATCTTTGAGAGTCTGCCATATATCAGCAGCAGCCTCCATAGCCTCGACATTGCCCGACACCTGGTCGGTTAAAGAGGCAGTCAACCACCCAGCCACAACGTTGTTGACAATCTCCCACACAGCAAACTCCTTGGTGGAGTGATCGGCTGGCGCCTTGGCTTGGCCAGTGACATAGCCAACCAAGCCACGTCCCTTCAGTGTCCGTATCGCCTGCCGCGACCACTTCAAGTAGTTGGAAGTTCCTTCCAACTTCGTCTCCAGTTTCTCCAGCTTCCCTATTTTGTAAGGCGACGGATCCACATCAGTATGGATCACACGTGGGGTTACCTCGGTTAATCTCTTGGATAAGATATCATCAACCAAGGCCTTCATCTCATCGGCTGTCAGTTTGCCACTGATCGAATCCATGGCGTCTTCAACTGTGAACTCAATTCTTCGTCTTCTGCTTCGTCGTCGGAGGCTGCAACTGACCCAACGTCTTCGTCGTCTTCGTCGTCGACGTCGTCTTCTTCAACGCCAGAGACTTTACTAATGCGCTACTAACTTGGCCAGCACCGGCGCGCACATGTAAAGCGAACACGTCAGGACACCAGAGAAGACATGATCAGTCTCTGCAAAGATCCCGATGTGAAAAAGGAATAACAAATAAAGCATTTGTTAGTTCCAAACGGCGTAAGCACAGAACAGAGTTGGTGCAAATAAAGATTTGACAGCCGTCTCTATTCGAAATACGTCTTTTTTTTTTCTTTTTTAAGCTAGGGTTAGGGTTTGATGGGGCTGCTAGGTCTAGGGTTAGGGTATCCATGGCAAAAAAAACTAGGGTTAGGGTTAGGGTTTGATGGGGGGGGGGGGGTTGGGGGGGTCAGGGAGGGTCGGCGGGGGGGTGGGCGGGGTTCTGGTCGGGTGGGGGGGTCGGGAGGGAGGGTTGTGCTGCTGTGGTCGGGTGGCGGGGGGGGGGGGGGGGGGGGGGGGGGGGTGGGGGGGGGGGGGGGGGGGGGGGGGGGGGGGGGGGGGGGGGGGGGGGGGGGGGGGGGGGGGGGGGGGGGGGGGGGGGGGGGGGGGGGGGGGGGGGGGGGGGGGGGTGGGGGGGGGGGGGGGGGGGGGGTCGGCTAGGGGGGGTGCTGCTGTGGGGGGGAGGGGGGAGGGGGGGGGGGGGGGTCGGGGGGGGGG
>JANAVB010021797.1:13670821-13680821 GCA_029216955.1 Iris pallida
CCAGTACAGTTGAGTACTGACACCCACATAGTGTTCATGTGTAGGCACAGGTAGAAGTTGTGGCACGAAGCTCGCTTGGATGCCTCGAGGCACGGAGTTCCTTGGCGATTCGAAGCGTGCATCCGTACGGATTGAAGACTTATACAGGACATAATGTATGGACATCGCCTTCCGAAACTTTCGCTGGTTCAAGCTTTGTAATCGAGAGATGAGAGGGAGCAGAGTGACTTGTAAATGAGAGAAAAGTGAGCATGAGAGACTTGTAATTTGGTCTTGCACCCACAAATGTAATCTTCTATTCAATATAATAAAGAGTTTCTTTTGAATGACTTTTGTTCATGTGTGCTTGTTCTAAATTCTGCTGCCTGTTTCAAAAATGAGCATGGGACTTCTGTGCGACGACCCCGTCGCCGCCGATGTAATCGGCCGTTATGGAACTACCTTGCACGAGCACAAATCTAGGCTCGTGTGGCATCACGCCTTAGCGAGGACGATCGCTCCTACGGGAGCGGGGCGTGACATAATGGTATCAGAGCACGGCTTTACGTCCTTGGACTTTACGTCAAATTTCTCAGTTTGAAAGCTCATCGTTGGAAAATAAGTGTGTGCTCTCTCTCAAATATCCCTCAACATGTCTATACAATAAGTCTAAATACTTTCGAGAGCTCGTTCAAGCGTTCCATCGAACGCATCGATAGGCGACGGCCTTTGTGCCGAACGATGTTACACATGACTCGATAGGAAACACATGCTAAGTTAACATGTCGCATGCGTGTCCAACTAGTCCTACGTCGACATTAGCAAGTGAGTGTGCAAACTTGAATATAGTCGTACGGGATGATTATGCGGCACAACTTAGTCCGCGTATCGCGACCTAGACTTATGGTACAAACGAGTTGTGAGCGATATTGAGTATCGTTCGATCGGAATGGAAATGCACTTAGAGTGTCTATCGATAGGGATACTATCGAGTTAACGCTTAGGCGTACACGGAAGATTGAGTTGGATTTCGAGGAATAGTACGAACGACTTAGTCCGTCGATGCAACGTGAGCGATTACGCTAGAGATTCGTCGAATGAATCTGAAGGATGAGTTAGCGAGTAATACGAATGTGATTGTGGTTTAGATCAGGATGGCTCGAATCCGAGTGGTGTATGGACGTTATAGAAATTGTTCGAGCGAGACTAAAGGATTTACGGATAGAACGAGTATGTTGGCACGCTATGGTATCGCGCAAAGCCTTGGAACGCGTCACGCTTAGTTGGTCGTGACTTCGTGTGTCCCGAACGAGATGTCATTTGGACAACTTGTGAATGGGCAACGCGAGTTAGAAAATGATCCGGAACGATGAATAAAAAGGATTGGTCTTGATCGAGGAAACTTAGAGGATCGCGCGTACGATTTCGGATCGAGTCGAATGAAATTGTGACTTGCGTTTGGACAACGATCTTGAAACTAGCTTGAGGAATGGCGATCAAACTTGATCTTGAATATCGAAAAGATTATGGAATATCCATTCGGACAATAGCATCAGTCGCACGACTCGAAATTGGTTGCAAGGGAAGATCGTCGGGTTACGTATATCATCGATTGTATTGAGGCGTATCAAAGATCGATATGCGATAACTCGGGGTACTCTGACTCGACGAATGACGATCGTGCAAATGTCATTGCTTCGATGGATGCTATACTCGGGATATTGAAATGTGTCGAGGAAAAGATAGACTTGGCTCGAAGATTTCCTAGTTGAACGAATGACGATCGACTATCGAACTTGGCTTGGATGAAAAATAGATATTTGGATTTGCTTCATCGATAACCACAACGTTGGCGTTCTTGTCTTATGCAAGCGTTACTCCAGCCTCGCATATGCGTCACGCCGATTAGGGCGATCACTCCGCGTGAGCGCTGGTAAGGTGATTCATACAGCGGGGGTGGTCGAACTTGCACGGTACGACATTTGATGCCTCGACTTGTGGTTTGACGCGAAGGTAGACTTAAGAATGACTTGGTGTACTTGACGATTAAACTTAAGGATTGAGTAGGTCCAATCTGCGTATCGAAAATGAATTAATCTAGACTCAAACAAGAGTTACTTCCGATGAGAATGATTATTCTGCGGGAGCATTGCATGGTGATTCATGAACCACCGGGGATAATCGGACTCGCATGAGATTGGGGCGCAACATAATGTAGAGCTAGACGACCTCGTGATCGAATACATGAATTGGTTAGAATTGGTAAAATAAATGGATTCTGCACAACGAATGTCTCGATGCGAATTAGGTGATCATGCTCGATGTTTAGAAATCTGAGTGACACGAGCTGGGTAGAAAACCCCGTACTATCGACTTTGGTTTGACCCTAGGATTGGAGTCAGTGTTGGCATTATTGTTGGGGAACTATAATTCCAATCCTGACGTTGACTTAGCCTCGAAAAATTGGCATAGCGGTTAGGCGAGACGCCATGTTTCAAGTGTTAGCAATCGAAAGATTGATCTTGAAGATTGGCATGGATTGAAAGAGTGAATCAAGAATAGGAAACCCTGCTCACGAGACTCGGCTGACATGCATATATTTTAGGGACGCTTGAGTATGTGCACGATGCAACTCGAGTGAGAATGACGGATTCTCTATCATGCGGTTTGGTTGAATGCATGTATTTTGGGGACGCTGGAATGCGTGCACGATCCAACCAAGTGATACGTTGAATTGAAATGAGACTTGGAGAATGGAAGAGTATCGAGAACTTGAAATCGTGCTAAAGGAAAATTAGATAATAGTGCGAGCGTGGCTCGAAATCGAGGAAACGCGTAGACGGAGTGTATACGATAAGTTCTGGCGTGCCCCGTACGACCGTTATAGTTCCGTGTCTAAGAACGATTAAGTCTGTGCCATAGAAATGGTAGGATGGCTTGCCTTCAAAAGTCTCGAGGACGAGACTTATTCTGAGTGGTGTATGATGTAGTGCCCCGTTCCGCAAAGTCAATCGGAGGAATCGAAACGCCGACGGCGTTCGGATAGCCTTGCAACGGCTACTCGAAGACATCGCTCGGTCAAGGCGACCGCTCGCTCAGGTAGGGTAGTTTCGGTGAACTTGCCTCATCTTTGCCTTCATATAATAAAACACATGTTTTCAACTTGCACAATAGGCTTGAAAATAAAAGAGAATCCACATAGCTAAGGGAATAATCCGACGGGTCGAAATAAGTTAGAACATGGAAAACGTCCCACGGTCGGCCTAGAGTTGGTGCACGACATGCTTTGAAAATAACACTCGGCCCTTCGTCCGTGGCTTGGGAGAAGAAAAGTTGGTCTCGACACAAAAGCTAAGAACTTGTCTAAGTCATAGGTGTCGTCGCGTAAATGCTCGATAAAGCATGCACGCTATCGTAACGCAAGGCTTGGCATAGCCTTTCCTCGTCCCTCAGGTTAAGTTGTAGGCTTGAGTAAGTTAGGCAAAGTTATGCCGGTCGACCAAAGTCATTCCAAGTGATGTCCCGCTCATTCTGCGGTTGTCAAGTTAAATAGTCCACGATCCAAGGCCCGTCATATAAAATATGACTTGGGCGATAGCGTCGCATAGAACGTAAGTCGGTTTAAGACATGATGTACAGACATAGCGTTAAGGTATGAACCACGATCGACTTAACTAGTTTTGGAGAATGGACTATCGAATAGGCATTCCTGAGTTGAATGAAATGATACGGTAACATAGAAAGAATGCTCGCGACCGTGGGTCGTCGAGGGGTCTCAAATGATGAAGTCTGGAATATGAAACTCAAGAGATAGTAAAACAATGAAAGTAAAGATAATAAACGGTCCTGAAATGAGGAAGTGGGTCGAGTCTGCATGGTCATTGGACAACTTGTGTACCGGTGCACAAGGATTTTGATTTGTTCCTCAGACGGTTGCCGCGACCACGGGACCGATCTGGCCTAGGAGGAACCACGGGCCTACGGGACCCTTGGATGGTGTGCGACCTGACCCAAGGGGTGCGCCGTAGGACGGGTATTAGGGGAAATTCAGCGAGATCACGCCTCGTTATATACGAACGTACCCTAATATTCCAATAGAGGTCCAAGATAGCTTCGTGCTAGTGACCAAGTTCATATAGATGTCGGCATGACGGCAGCAATCCGCGAGTGTGCCTTTAGATTTAGTCGAGTATTGAGTGAGCTATATCAAGAGTCGAGTTGAAGGTGTGTGTACAAGTCAAAAACATGATATTGGGCCTAAAATTTGGTTTCAACGTAGGCGTCGTGCTTCGGCACGAGTCGTGACGTCGAGTCTTAAGATGTTGGCATAGAGTTGCACAAGTTTGATTGTCGTCGCGGGTTTAAGTCAGGAATCGCCGCAAGCAAGTTGTGTTGAGTGACACTAAGTTCACAAGTCTCGATTGGGTCAGTTCGTGATCAAAGTAGCAAGGGCCGCTAGGCGGCAAGGGCCGCGAGGCGGTGATATGGTTAAGTCTTACTGAATTACGAGGCACGGCCTCAGCAAAGGGTTTGTAGCACGGTCACACAAAATGAAGCCTCATCGCGTAGTTGCGTCTCTAATTTTGGCCCAAAGGCAAGCACGACTTGATAGGTTAACGTTGTTGGCACAAAAAGGGGGTCTAGAGGTAAAGTATGAGTTAACATGGTACAAGCTCGGGATGTCCTCAGACACAAATATGCCAAGGCGTAGTCTTAAAATGATCTTAAGGCAAGACTAGAAAGATAATAGAAAGGGATTTAAGCTGCATAAAGTAAATGAACGTATAAGTTTTGTATGGGTGGGCGAGGAGCTCACTCACCAGTACAGTTGAGTACTACCCACACAGTGTTCATGTGCAGGCATAGGTAGAAGCTCGTGGCGCGAAGCTCGCTTGGATGCATCGAGGCACGGAGTTCCTTGGCATTTGAAGCGTACGGCCGTACGAATTGAAGACTTATACAGGACATAATGTATGGACACGCCTTCCGAAACTTCTGCTGGTTCAAGCTTTGTAATCGAGAGATAAGAGGGAGCAGAGTGACTTGTAACTGAGAGAATAGTGAGCATGAGGACTTATAATTTGGCCTTGCGCCCACAAATGTAATCTTCTGTTCAATATCAATAAAGAGTTTCTTTTGAATGACTTTTGTTCATGTGTGCTTGTTCTAAATTCGCTCTGTTTCAAAAATCGAGCTTGGGACTTCTGTGCGACGACCCCGTCGTCGCCGATGTAATCGGCCGTTATGGAACTGCCTTGTACGAGCGTAAATCTAGGCTCGTGCGGCATCACGCCTTAGCGAGGACGATCGCTCCTACGGAGCGGGGCGTGACACTGGCGAGGCAGGAGCTCTAAGTCAAAGTAATTCCAGGTATTCATAGGTTCTCGGATATTATTGAAGCTATGTCCTAAATCGTAAATCTCTTTATCTCTTGAGTTGTTTTGATAAAATGGGTAAAGTTGACAGAAATATTCGGTAAATTAATATTATTTAAATTATTGAGCCAAAGGTTCATTGCAGCCAGATGTACTACACTAGCGGGCATGAACTCTAGGCAATGTGATTTCAGACATATATGATTTTCGGATACTATTGAGACTGCATCCATGTTATATACCTTGTTGATCTCTTATCACCATTTGGCAACCTTATCGAAATCATCTTGATATTGATCTTATGTTAACCTCTGCAAATTGATTTCATCTTCTCCTCATTTATCTTAGGAATTTATTCTTTCTTTAATATTGGTTAGTCTAATTTCTTTTATGGTTTAGTTTAGCGTATTGCACGAATTTTGTTAAATGGTTCCATATTTTGATAGCCAACTTTGAAAATTTATTGTTTTACATCTAATCGTATTATTTCCATAGTTATCGTACTTTAGCGCTTATCAAGCTTAAATAATTTTGATCATTTTTGAATTGTGTTTTCAAATTTTAGTCATAGTCGCGTTAGTTATACCCAAATGTTTATTGGATTTATGTCATAATTTTTGACTATATCAATTTGGTACTATTTTGATATGCCTAAATTTTAAATTTTTTCTCATGTTTAGAAATTTTTCTTGCCTAATTGTCTTTACTTTGATCATTTCTAGAAAATCTTGATTTTACTAGTTGTACGGAT
The DNA here is from genome assembly GCA_029216955.1 of Iris pallida. NCBI lineage: Eukaryota > Viridiplantae > Streptophyta > Magnoliopsida > Asparagales > Iridaceae > Iris > Iris pallida. The sequence continues at coordinate 13,676,927 of JANAVB010021797.1, forward strand.
CCTAGGTTTAAACAATTTTTTTATTTATTTCTAAGTTTTCGTGATTGATCAATCTTAATTGTGTTTATCATGCGATTTGAAATTTCGAGGACGAAATTTTTGTAAGGGGGGTAGATTTGTAACTCCATGAATCATATTTGGTAAAGTTTTAAGATTTTTGTAAAATATTATTTTTATAGAAAACATGTTTCTTTACTAAAAAGGTTTTTTTTTAAGTGAAGGTTATTTCTCAAATACTGTTTAAAAGTTATTGGTTAATAAAACTATTTTATAAAAAAAAAATTGATTCCCTTAAACGAGATTAACCATTCTGTTATCATTTTGGCAAATGATTCTTGTTAAGTTTAGGGATTAATTTGTTTTTAATTGTTAATAGTTATTGATTTGTAGATGGTTATGAATTGCTGCTGATTTTATTCCTAATTATTAAGTTATAATTAGCTAAATCTGTTTTAATTTGGAAAAATGTTTTTGAACTATTGAATATTGAATCTGTTGGATATTTTGATTTTCGAAAAACTGTTGGAGGAAAACATTTGCAATTTTGAAAATCTGTTTGGAAATTTGAAATCTGATTGGAAACTATTTTGATTTAAAATCTGTTTATTTGAAATCTGTTTATTTAAATTTGAAATTATGTTACCAATGATTATTGCCTACCCCAGATCTATTTGTATTACCTACACTGTATTACATAATTACCCAGATCTATACTAATTACATCACTGCCACTCAGTAAATTACTGTAAATAATATTATATTAATACACAGTTTCCAAGATCTGACACACACTCTCTCTCTCTCTGACACGTCACACAATTCCTCTCTCTCCTGTTCTCTCTCTCTCTGCTGAGGAGCAACCACCACCGAGCACGGCCATTTCCCGGCCATCCTCAGCCGTGCGCCACGCACACCCTCCGGGGCATCGCCGAGCTCACCGCCGCGTCGATCGCCAACCAGCCACCACTGACATCGCAGAGCTCGAGGCAACCTCCTCGACTACCGAGCCACAGTTCTGAAATCGTGCCACCGCCATCTGTCCGAGCTCTTCTCGACTGCAGAGCCCGCATCGATCTCTGCACTGACCCTTCGAGAAGCGCGTCGACCCTTCGAGACTCGAGTGGTCAGCTCGAGTCCCGTGCGACCGATCCCCGAGGACACTCCGAGCCACCGCCACGGAGGAGCATCACCGTCATCAGCCGTTCGACGTAGCCACCGAGTCGACGGAGATCGATCGGAGTTGAGGATAGCCGCTGTCGAGACGCTGACCAGAGCTCCTCGTCGATCTCGACGGCCGAGTTTGCCGCCGCGCCTGGATCGCCACTGAGCCACCGAGGATCGACATCCCCACCGCGGTCAGTGAGCCTTCCATCGCTCTTCTCGAACCTCTTTTCTTTCTGGTCCTCTGTAAATTAGGGTTTTAATTGGGATTTAGGGTTTCTGACCTAGAGGGGCTAGGGTTTTGTGGTGACAGGAAGAAGAACTTAGGGTTAGGGTTTCGAACCCAGGGAAGAAGAGATGACATTAGGGTTTCAGGTTGGGAAAGTCTGAGAAAGATGAAGGCTCGTACCTAGGGTTAGGGTTTCTGAGGAAGAAGATGAAGGACGAAGGGTTGGGATGAGTTCGGTCGACTGAGTTTCGGCTAGGGTTAGGGTTCGGTTCTCCCTTAGGCTGAATGGAAGTGAAGGATGAGGAGAAGAAGTGTAGGGAGAAATATTTAGTATTAGGGTTTGGGAGCGGTCTGGTGTAAGGAAGACGATGGGGGGGGAAATAGGTTTTGTTGGTTGGCTGAATGGAAAGGGTTGAGGGGAGAGAAGGCTGAGAATTTATGTTAGGGTTACAAATAAGTGGGCCGGGTTGTATGGCCGAGAGTGTGGGCTTTAGTTTAACCGGTTTTAAATAATTGTTGATTAGCAGTGTAAGAGAGAGTTAATATTTCGGTTGATAGCAGTGGGTCGGGTCTTTGGGCCAGTGGGGTGAGCTCAACGGAATGAAATAAATATGGAAATTATGTTTGGGTTAAAACCAGATTATTTTGGATTATGGGCCAAGTCTGGAAGCAAGCACTGTGCTGATTTCATAGGCTGAGAATTAAGTTTATTGCTAAGTTTTATCAGAGACTGTGGGCTGCCAATGAAATAGGAAGTGTAAATAGGAGCTTTTGTAGTGAAGTGGTTTTTGTATTTGGGCTTCAGCCCAGATCCATGCTTGTGCTGGATTTGATTAACAATAGTCTATCAATAATTAGTGTAGTTATCAGTTATGTTTCCTCATTAAAATTGTAGATAAATAATTGTTAATTTCTAGTAATTCACTAGATATACTTTAAAGTGTTTTATTTCTTAATAGTCATTTAAAATATTATTAGTAGCAAATTACTGGGTTTATATTTATGATTGATGCTTTAACTAGTAATATGTCTCTAAGCCAAAGCTATTTTTATAAAGTTTACCAAATTATTTTCATAATAATTAATTAGTTTATGGTTAGGAATAAATTGGTTAGATAAATGTTCTAATATTCTTGCTAGATTATTTTAGAAAACGTTTCTAAAAAGTTTATATGTTTATAATAATATTTCTATCATGTTCTAAATCTCATAATCTTGATTTTACTAAGTATTATATTAAATAACTATTTTAAATAAGGATTTTAACCTTAAATTGATATTTAATGATATTTTTGTATAACAAAACTATATATCTATATCTATCTTCTAAAATAGTGTTTTACTAGTGATTATTGTAAATCTATGTTATATTATTTTCAAATAAATATTGCTAGCTAGTTTTGCCTATAATTATTATTATAGATAATTAATTATCTATATGGTTAGTTTAATGTCACTATTTCAAAACCCTAATAAACTTGTACAAAATATAACAGGTGAACAACCATGCAGTACTACTCTCGTGCAACCAAATCGAGGCAAGTACACTGACTCGACTTGTACTCTGTATTTTCTGTCTTACATTCATGTGCTATGTTCTCATATCGGATACGAGATACACTCGATTATCTTGTACCATTGTTCATTGCTTGTGAGTCATTGTTTATTGCGGGAATTGGAAGAAATATAGCTTTTGTGTGACCACACCCAACATAGGTATTGTGGATAGCCTAATCGTACACTTCACGTACGATGAAGCCGTACCTTTTAGAATTGATTGACTTATTGACTCATTGATTGATTGTGTCCTAAGCCGGTCGCACATTAGTTTTAATATTTCAAATTTTCACACTTGCATATTGATTGTCGTGATTCATTGCCTTGTACATTGATAGCCGTGTTCATTGTCTAGCATATTGATTATCGTCCATTGCCTGCAGTTTTTACATTTTATCTCTGGTACCGTAGTTTCATTTCCTGTTCTGGTATTCTGGTTTCACCTAGTACTCTGTATTACAGATTACTTTGTACATTGTCTGGTCAGGGTTGTACTTTGCTATTTTTGATAGGATACGTTGTAGGTGAGTGGAGGCCACATGGAGCATGTGATTGCTTGGATATTGCAGCTTTCATTCTTATTTTTTTCTGGAGATTGTATCTTGGATTCATTATTGTATATTTATTTTTGACCGGATTTGTCTCCGACTGATTTTGTATTTAAAAGACTTGATGGATATTGGTGATTTTCTGGAAACGTTATAAAAGCTGTGTTGGTTTACATTACATTGTGACTTTGAGTTTTTCTTAGTATTGTACAGCTTACATCGTCGTGTCCTCCGACGAGATGGACGTGTCCGACTCGTATCGATTATTCGGAGCGGTCGTGACACCACAGCCCGAGCCCCACAGTACACCAATTTACATATTATGTATGTGTATTCCTGAGCGAACAGAAGGGGAGAGAACTCAATCGAAAACCTAAAAAAATTCCAAACCCTAACCAAC